>JANAVB010025129.1:0-43962 GCA_029216955.1 Iris pallida
GAGCTACATATTTTAGAAAAAAATATTTTATTATAATTTTATTTTAATAGGAAGGTACATTTTCAAATAAATAGGATAAATAATTTCTTTGTATAAAAGTTATTTGGGTCGTCGTTTAAAAATAAGTAGTAATTTGAAAATTTTGGTTTATATTGAATGTTTCCAAATGTTTTGCGAAAGGTGAAATTTGTTTATTATAAATTTTGTTATTTATAAAAACTAGTTTATGATTTAATATTTAAGTATTTATCGTGATTTTCGAAAATTATTTCATATTTTAACTATGAAATATATTTAGTATTTTGTTAATGATAATATTTGATTAAATATGGTAATTTAAATTGGAAAAGATTTTATTGACTTTATTTAAAATATTTTAAATTAAGTATAGAATATATTTAGATTGGATTTGCTTTGATTTTGAATCAATTTGAATTAATAGAGGAATTATCTAATTGGGATTTAAATAAATCCTAATTTCTATCCAACTTGGAATTCCACCTCCTATAAAAGGAGAGGTACTCCTCCAACAAATTTGGCATCCACAACCAAGCCTTGTGCATCGTGTCTGGGCCCCATCCCATCCACTATTCGCTTCTTCTTTACAAATACATTTTTTTCGTATCCGACAATCCCGGATACCCCGTCCGTGTCTCGCAGGACACGACAGTTCTGCAATCACCACCACCAGTTCAACACTCAGTACCCTTCCATCATCTTCACCACCACCACATCTTTTCGCTACCACCGTTCCAACTCCACCCCGACCCCTGACTTCACCACTACCAACGCCACCAACATCGCTATCCTGATTCTGACATCACAACCACCATCTTCTCAGCCATCACCACAACCGAACCCCAACCACCCCTTCGTCGTCGGCGACCCCATCAACCGGCGAACCCTACCCGTAAATTCACACCATCACCAGCATCCAAAAGAAGAAGAAGGGAACCTTACCCAAAGCCGAAGCCGCCGCAAGCATGCCCGACGACCACGGCCGCCGTCGACCGCCTCCTGCAGATCTGGAGTAGCCATCGAGAGCCTTCCGCAGCCACGCCTGCCTCCGCGCTGGCGAACCTCCGTGCCACCGTCGGTGCAGAACCCCACCTCGATCCGTCGACGATGCGTGGGCTGAGCCGTCTCTCAGGCGAGAACCCTCATCCTGGCGCCGGATCCGCACAGAGTAACCCCGTGACCCACCGCGTCCTCCATCGGAGCGCCGCCATCGACGCCCAACTCCTCTGCCTCGACGATCGGAGCTCCACCCCCGCACGTAGCTGTTCCGTCCCGGCGCCTGAACCCACCGCTCCATGCCGTCCGTGCGAGCGCCGCCCCCGAACAGCCGACAGATCCCGCACCCATCCACTCCGGCGCTGGCACCGTGACCGCCTTCCGCCGGCGTTCCCTCCACCGCCGACGTCTACGCCCTCCGCCTTCCCCGCGCTTCCGGTCAGGCGTGCGCCCAAACCTGGCGTACAGAACTCCGCCGCCGTCTTCTTCCTCCGCCGCGCTCCGCCCAGAGCCGCCAAACCCTATCGCCACCAGCAGGTAGAAAACCCCTCTCGATCGCTCTTCCTTTTTTTCCCTCTGCTCTCAGCTCTCTCTTCACTTCCTTTACTATTTTTTCTTTCCTAACTCATTAAAGAACAGCAGAAGGCTGTTTGGTTGTTATTAGTTTTTTTTAGTGTTAATATTATTATTATTATTAGTATTAAAATTATTATTATTATTATTATTATTAAAAGGGAAAGTGGCAGTATAGGGTTTTTGATTTATGTTATTATTATTATTATCATTATTATTATTACTATTACTATTATTATTATTGTTATTAGTATTATTATTATATTATTATTACTGTTATTATTACATCATTAATATTATTTTAAATACTTTTGTTACGATTGTGATTTTTATTATTAAAATGATTCTGCTTATTTAAATAAATTTGATAAATACTATTTTCCAAAATTCTTTTGAACAACACTCAATAGCCCTAAAAGTATTACTAAATTATTATTATTATTTTTTTACTATATTTAAATATAAATTTTTTCCTAAAAACTGTATATAAACAAGGTTATGTTTTCTTCCTATTATATATGTTTTCAAGTATTTATATAAAATATTTTTATTAGAAAATTTTAGTTGTTAACCTAAAACGATTTTTATATATATAGCTACTTACAAATATTTTGGGATAACAAAATATAGTTTCAAACGTCATAAATATTTTCTTCCCAAATCTTTTTCTTGATCATGACTCATCCTTCGTTCTTATTTTCACGCAATTTCGGACCTCTACACAACGATCCCGGCTATTGGACAATCGTGTCTTTTCTGAACATCATACCACACCAAACGACATAATAAATAAGATACCTTGCCATTATACTGTTTATTTTTCAGTCTGTATTTTATTACATATCACTATTCATTTATTTCTAGTTCTTGATTACTGCCTGCTCAGTGATATTAGCTGTACCTTGCTATTTATCCTTTGATTGCATATGGACCTAGAGTTAAGGGACTACCACTAGTTTAGTACATTACATAAACTTTGACACTGATGTGCCACGAGATGTGTGAGTTGTGAGTAGCATATAGCCTACGGACTTGCGTGTTGGCTGATCACTGATGCGTACAGGATGTGCGTTAGATCTAACTGTCAATAGTTGTATGTTAGAAGACTTGACGGTTAGTAGTGTTACATGGTCGTAGATGCGACATGATAGGTACATTGGGTGGGAAGAACATTTCCTTGTCGTATGGGCTTCGATTGTACTTCCCTTGTAACCCGGAAGCTCCGCTGGAGATACGGATATGAGCCTCTCAGGTTGGCCACTGTCATTTTTGAACGTCATGCGCTTAGGTCACTGGTGCCCAAGTGGGGACTATACCAGATTCTATTTACAGCCAGGACTCATGCGACGAAAGGTTTGTTCTCAACTGCATGTTCACTTTAGTACGGTTAGGTTACCTTATTTGTGTCTTGTCACTTTCTTTGATTGTGGCATATTTTATATTCAGTATTTATATGGCATGTTTATTGTATCTTGTTATGTCCCTCTGAGGACCTGGTTATCACGCCAGGTGTGTGTTCTTGTCTTTCACAGGTGTTCTAGCCGTGGCCATGATCTTCTATATTTCTTTAAGATGTTGCTTTTCGGATCGTCATCTCCTTCGCTCGACCAAATCATTTTTCTTGTATAACTCTTACTTATTTAAATTAGTTAGTAGTGGATTTGTCTCCGCCCAACGATTGTATACATGACAAATTCAAAGTTGCCTTTATATCGTTATTTATTTTTGTGGATGAGATTTAGTACCTTGGTTACTGTATTTTACAGCTTACGTATATGCACTATACGACTGGCATGTCTACGTTTCTAGTTCTACATATTTTGGGACTGGGGCGTTACATGTTTCTGTGGTGGCCCATGCAGGTCGAGTTTGCCGTTTCGGTTACATGACTGTACCGAACGGACCTACAATATAGGATTAGAGTTTAGAATCTCATCTACCTACTTGACATCCTTTCGTGACTTCAAATTCTGAACTCTCGTTCGACCTCCTTGAATTGCATCTTGCTTGACTTCTTCTACCGTAAATTTTTAGTTTCGTGTTTAGTAAGATAACTACACTAGTATATGCCCATAGGTTAAATACATGGCTAGATGGATTGCATTGACAATTAATATGCATTGAGATTTTATTTGAGTTATAAAGGCATTTATTTTCCTAGAAATATGATTTTAAGGATTAGTTAATTTCAAGTTGGGTTGTAGCGTATTACCGCCTCCAAAGGATAGTTGGAATTTTATTTTGCTATTACATGGTGGTATACACAGGAGAATAGCTAGATCGAGAAAACAAATTTATGATATATGATTTTTAGAAATTGTGAAATGGTCTATGATTTATTTGGATATGAGACCGATTTGGAAAACATCTTTAAATTGTGACACATGATTTACGATTAAGTTCAAGTTTGGATTGAATATGTTAAAGTTTATCTCGAATTTATTAAAGTGCTTTAAATTATAAGTTATGATTTTGTAACGACTAGAGAATATGAAGGGTTTATGATTTACGGTTTATTAGAGAGCTTGAGGTTTAAATTGAATCTATGATTTACGAATTATAAGTATTTAATTTTGAGCTTGAAGAGATAATGGTAAAAATTTTGTATAAAATACTTTTGGAAGATATGAAATCGACTTTGAAAAAAAAATTTTAATATTTAAAATTTGCTCATATGATCTATGATATATAAAGTTATTTAGATTTCGAGTTTAAAGCCTTGATTATGGATATTTAAATTTTGGGAAAAATAGAGAATTACTTTTGAAGAGTAGTTGTGACTTATTGGAAGCTAGATATACACACTTGAAGGATATATAATTAAATTCGGGAGTTACTCAAATATTCTATTTTGTAGTACGAATTTCGGCTGATAAACCTATTTAAATGTCGAGTTTAAAATTTGGAAAAAAAATATTTTTCGAGTTGCGATATACAAGGGTTATTTTGAGATTGACTAGAAATTTAAATTGGATTAAACTTGACAGCCTAAGATGATTAGGAAACCTGATGGAATATCTTGGAAATTTTATTGAGAAAATTTCGAGGAACTTGAAATTTTAGATTATATCATATATTGGTAGGGAACCAAGAAACAAAAAAGGTCACCCTAGTGAGATAGAAGTATTCTACATTAGAATGCCATGCCACCTATGATTATGATATTGCATATACAAGAATAGTTAGTCATCGAGCAAACCGATGAACATATCTTTGACTTAATCAACTTTCTCTCAAATCTAGATCTTATTCGTGACATCTAATTATTTGAAACTTAGAAATGATTAGAATCATTCCCTTGACCATACCCTTATCTATAAGACCATTTTCTAGAAACTATGTCTTTTTATCTTTATTTCGTGCTTTAACCTTTTATTTTTGGTGCATTAATCAGTACCTTATGAAAACCCACTTTCTATTTTGATCATTTGGCGTTCCCCATCGTGACTTTGATATTTGGAGCACAACACTAGACTTTCCCTTCCAACAAAATTCACATGCAAGACCTAGACGAGCTCACCTTCATGTAGGTATATCATGTTCCACTAAAACACGTTCCCTTGTACTCTATTTTTATGATACGACTTTCGGGCCATAAAGACTCAACCATAACCCTTACCATGGTACCAATATGGACTCCACCTCGATTCAAATTTTTTCGACCTAATATGTGATGGTGATCTATTAAATGCTTAACTTTGCGTTTATCTTGACTGCTCAACCCTTGTCATTTATTTTCATGTCTTATCTCAATTCACTTAAACCCATAACACCTTTTTACTCTTCATGCAATATTAGCAACACTTACTTTTCTCCCTTCCAATTAAAATGCTTTCTCATATTTTACTATGATTTCTCCATTGTTTATGCAACCTTGTTCCTTGTATGATTCCCTTATGCGAAATAAAATTTGATCATCTCGAGTTAGTAGAGATAGATTAGAGAACCCCACAGCAAGGGTAAATAACACAGTTGGCTAAGATATAGAATGGAAATAAAGAAAAATGTGCGATAAATCCAAATATATGAAGTAAGGAATGATATACGGTGTTTTGATGAAACACTCAAGAGTAAATAGACTTCTCAAATTTCAAAAGCTTGTTTGACGTAACTAAATACCGAGTGAAGAATCTTCTAAACTGTTGGTGGTTTAAGAACCAAATTTATATATTAAATTTATGGATGCAAATTTTTGATAAAGACAATGATTGACGTTGCCTTCGATAGCATATAGTGTTATGATGATATTAGCTTTCAAGGATAACCAATGGTTGAAGAAAGAAATTGCTTACATTTTTGACAAATTAAGGAATACGACCCTAAGATGATTTAAGACGGGTTTCATTTTTACCATCATGAATTAAAAGATCAATGGATTCCAATTCCCGAAGAAGACGCTAATAGGTAAAGGATTTTCATTTGTAATGATAAAGGATTGTGTTGTGAAGATATGATCAACAAATATTGAAGGTGATAGCTTATTTTGGATACTTTAAGGATAAGTACGAATTTCCTACAAAGAATGTTGATTTAACATTTGATTAAACATATTGAAGATCTGTTTTGAGGAAAATGGATATATATAGATATGTGAGAGAAGTTTATTAGAGATTTTTGAATTCAACTTCGTGGACTTATTAAATTTCAAATAAGGGATATTGAATTTAATATTTTGAAGATGGTGAAATTTTGGAGTTCAAAATTTCGAAGAAAAAGGAAGAGGGTATCTTAAGTGAACTTAAGTTTATTTGAATATGAATCTAAAGAAGAAATCAAACTTTTTGAAAGAGTTATTATGAATAAAAGGATAGTGACGAATCGAGGAGCTTGACGATATTGAACACAACTCAGATATTGAGCTTTTGCTCTAAATTTTGTCGAGAAAGTTATTACCCTATTTTGTGTTATACATTGCGATTGATGGGTGTCATATGATCATCGTCTACACTATGTCGGGAATCTATTCATTTTAGATATCTAAATTCCGATCATTCAAAAGATTAGTTATTTTCTGTTGTATGCCTTTCCTTCACCCCGTCAGATAAATGATCGATTGCTTATCGATAAACTCTTCCATCCCCTTCGCCCTACCTACCCTAATTTTTCTTAAATTTCGAAGACGAAATTCTTTTAAGTTGGGTAGGATGTAAACCCCCTAAATTTCTACTACGATTTTTTTAAATATTTTTTTATATACTTCGTATTTATACGTTGCATACAAGTTCGCATTTTTGCGTAGCATGCGAGATTTGCATTTCGTATTGCTCGACAAGTGCGAATATGTGTCGAGCTACATATTTTAGAAAAAATTATTTTATTATAAATTTTATTTTAATAGGAAGGTACATTTTCAAATAAATGGGATAAATAATTTCTTTTGTATAAAAGTTATTTTGGGTCGTCGTTTAAAAATAAGTAGTAATTTAAAAATTTTGGTTTATATGGAATGTTTCCAAATGTTTTGCGAAAGGTGAAATTTGTTTATTAATAAATTTTGTTATTTATAAAAACTAGTTTATGATTTAATATTTAAGTATTTATCGTGATTTTCGAAACTAATTATTACCATATTTATTTAATTATGAAAATAATATTTAGGATTTTGTTAATGATAATATTTGATTAAATATGGTAATTTAAATTGGAAAAGATTTTATTGACTTTATTTAAAATATTTTAAATTAAGTATAGAATATATTTAGATTGGATTTGCCTTGATTTTGAATCAATTTGAATTAATAGAGGAATTATCTAATTGGGATTTAAATAAATCCTAATTTCTATCCAACTTGGAATTTCCACCTCCTATAAAAGGAGAGGTACTCCTCCAGCAAATTTGCCATCCACAACCAAGCCTTGTGCATCGTGTCTGTGCCCCGTCCCATCCACTATTCGCTTCTTCTTTACAAATATATTTTTTTCGTATCCGACAATCCCGGATACCCCGTCTGTGTCTCGCAGGACACGACAGTTCTGCAATCACCACCACCAGTTCAATACTCAGCACCCTCCCATCATCTTCACCACCACCACATCTTTCCGCTACCACTGTTCCGACTCCACCCCGACCCCTGACTTCACCACTTCCAACGCCACCAACATCGCCATCCTGATTCTGACATCACAACCACCATCTTCTCAGCCATTACCACAACCGAACCCCAACCTCCCCTTCGTCGTCGGCGACCCCATCAACCGGCGAACCCCACCCGTAAATTCACACCAACATTAGCATCCAAAAGAAGAAGAAGTGAACCTTACCCAAAGCCGAAGCCGCCGCAAGCATGCCCGACGACCACGGCCGCCGTCGAACGCTTCCCGCGGATATGGAGTAGCCATCGAGAGCCTCCCGTAGCCACGCCTGCCTCCGCGCTGGCGAACCTCCGTGCCACCGTCGGTGCGGAACCCCACCTCGATCCGTTGACGACGCGTGGGCTGCGCCGTCTTTCAGGCGAGAAGCCTCATCCCGACGCCAGATCCGTACGGAGTAACCCCGCGACCCACCGTGTCGTCCATCGGAGCGCCGCCATCGTCGCCCAACTCCTCCGCCTTGACGACCGGAGCTCCGCCCCCGCGCGCATCTATTCCGTCCCGGCGCCTGAACCCACCGCTCCGCGCCGTCCATGCGAGCGCCGCCCCCGAACAGTCGACAGATCCCGCACCCATCCATTCCGGCGCTGGCACCGCGACCACCTTTCGTCGGCGCTCCCTCCACCGCCGGCGTCTACGCCCTCCGGCTTTCCCGTGCTTCCGGTCAGACGCGCGCCCAAACCTGGCGTGCAGAACTCCACCGCCGTCTTCTTCCTCCGCCGTGCTCCGTCCAGAGCCACCGAACCCCATCGCCGCCGGCAGGTAGAAAACCCCTCTCGATCGCTCTTCTTTTTTTTCCCTCTGCTCTCATCTCTCTCTTCACTTCCTTTACTATTTTTTCTTTCCTAACACATTAAAGAACAACAGAAGGCTGTTTGGCTCTCCCACTCTATTGTAAAAGTATTCTTTTGAGGCGTTTAGCCGACGAGCACGTGTTAGCTCGATTGCACTTTACTTACTGTCTGCCTACGGGCTGTAGCATGATTAACAAATCCTAGGGTTGATCATGTATGACTGAAACCCTTGCTAGTCTTCACATTTTGTATGACTAGCTTAATGATCGTCCAAATATGTAATGTATGGGATGCCTTACTATTGTATATTGGGTGCTCTGACATCTTGTAACTATTATTACTTGCTTGATATTGAGACAATAGGCTCATTCTTGACCATAAGAGACTGATGGCTTGTAGTTAAACCCTCATGTATCTAGACAGCCGTGACCGTATAGGGAGGTGGGTTGCACTTCAATAAACGTAGCTGGCTATGTCCGTCCCCACTCTCCAGTATTCTGGTTTCGGGGTGTTACATGGTTTAAGTGGTGGCCCATACAGGTCTTGTAAATCAAGATATGTGAGGGTTTACCGAATAGATGTCTCAATCAGCACTCGCCCTTGATCTCTGCTTGTATCCTCTAAATCCCTAAAATCTTGACCTGATCACATGCATATGTCTTTGATCTGTCCTGGCACTTCCTTATTGTTTCCTGTGTCGTCTTCTTCAGCGACATTGTTCCTGCTCCTACCGATCGACAAGACGGAGCACCTTCCGTGGGCCAACAGCAACCTGGAGATCAAGCCCAGCATTCAAGAGTAGCCTCCAGAGTCATGCCTACTGGGGGTCAAGAGCCACCAGTTCAGCCAGTCTAGCCTACAGAGCCTGATGATGGCACCTTGGTGGGTCTCATCAGGACATTGCTAGCATCTCAAGATCGTCGGGACGACGTCCTGCACCAGGCAGTATAAGATGCTCTGAGTAGAGGTGGTCATCAAGGTAACAGTATGGCCAACAGCTTCAAGCGCTTGAATCCTCCTTTCTTCGTTGGTAACGAAGATGCTATTGCCGCAGATGCTTGGCTGCAGGATACAGAAGTGATTCTAGAAGCGGCAAAGATGCCCGAGAACGAGAAGGTGGCGGTAGTATGCCTACAGTTATTAGATCTTGCCCGCAGCTGGTGGATGGCACAGGCCATTGGATTAGTGGCACCTGTTGTATGGACAGTATTCCGTGAGAGATTCCAGACTAAGTACTTCGATGTTGTAGCTCGGTATGATCTACAGACGGTTCACCAATCTGAAGCAGATGGACAGGACGGTCGACAGATATGCGATCGAGTTTTCAAGACTTAGTCAGTTTGCTCCAACCTTGGTAGCAATCGAGTTCGACCGAGCCCAGCAGTTCCAGCAGGGGCTCCATCTAGAGATTTTATTGGCAGTAGAGCAGTTTGAGCATCAGACTTTTGATACGGTATTGAGAGTAGCCAGGAGGCACGAGTATACCTCCCAGAGGATCGTGGACAGGACCGGAGGTCGGAAGCGATCTCATGGCCACATGAATCAGTCTTCAGCCCCAGCCCTGGCAGTCAGAACTTTGACAATTGGAACTCCGAGGCGGGCGGCCTCAGTAACGTCGGTACAATATTCAACCCCGATTAACCCTCAGCAGCAGAAGAACTCTTCCACAGTGGGATGTTCACATTACGGAAAGCCAGGACATATGGTGGCAGAATATCGCAGAGCACAGGGATTATGCCTGGCTTATGGTGCAGCAGATCACAAGATAGGATCCTGCCCGAATAGGGGTAGTTCATCATCGTCCAACTTTACTAGTCCTTCGGTGAGAGGACCAGCACCAGGTCAGCAACAACAATAGTATCAGCCTCAGAGGCCATTGCCGGCGCAGGCACAAGCCTTCTAGCAGTAATACCCCCAGCAGTATGCACAAGCCCAAGCCCTAATTCAGAACAGACAGAGAGATTTTCAGCAGTGGGGACCTGTACCCAGAGGACATGGTTAGGCGATGGCGATGACCGTAGAAGAAGGATTGGCACCAGGTGAGGTAGTGGCGGGTACTATTCTCGTCAACTCTTTTCCAGCATCAGCGTTATTTGATTCTGATGTATCACATTCATTCATGTCTGCACGATTCGCGACATGGATAGGACTGGAGCACTAGTCATTATTAGTAAGGCTCAATACACTTACTAGTAACGATCTTGTGGGAGTAGATAGAGTGTTCTCCTCGTGTCGGATCGTAGTTAGCGGTAGAGAGTTCCCCGCTAGATTGATAGAGTTTCCAATGGCCGATTATGATGTGGTCTTAGGGATGGATTGGTTAAGGAACCAGTATGCTAAGATAGACTGCCATGTTGGCAGGATTGTTTTTAGCATTCCAGGCGAGCCAAAGTTTTCCTTTTCTCGAGGCAAAGTTGAACCTTCTCCTCCAGTATTGCGGATGGTAGTAGCAGCAGTACAGTTACCCCTGATAGTCGAGGAGTTTCCAGATGTTTTCCTAGAAGAGCTTCCAGAAATGCCGTGAGAGCGAGAGATCGAGTTTACTATCGACTTGATCCCAGGGACAGTCTCAGTGTCGGAGAGAGTCTACAGGATGGCGCCGTCAGAGTTAGAGATATTGTACAAGATGATTGAAGAACTCAGGACCAAAGGATTCATCCATGCAAGTGGATCGCCTTGGGGAGCCCCGATGCTTCTTGTGAAAAAAAAGATGGTACGTCCAGATTATGTGTAGATTATCGTACCTTGAACTCAGTGACAATCAAGAACAGATACCCTCTCCCGAGGATAGATGCCTTGTTTGATCAACTCAAAGGGGCAGCAGTATTCTCGAAGATTGACTTGCGGTCAGGATGCCATCAGATTAGAGTCAGAGTACAGGACATCCCGAAGACAGCTTTCAGATCTAGATATGGACATTGGGAGTTCCTTGTTATGTCATTTGGAGCAACCAATACGCCAGCTGTATTCAAGGACCTCATGAATCGTATCTTCATGCCTTATTTGGATTAATTTTTGATTGTGTTCCTAGATGACATCCTGGTCTACAGCAAGAATGAAGCGAAGCATGAACAGCATCTCAGAGTTGTCCTCCAGATTCTCAAAGAGTACCAGTTGTACGCGATGTTCAGTAAATACGAGTTCTGGCTCGATCGCATTTCATACTTGGGTCATATCATCACCAAATGAGGAGTAGAAGTAGATCCCCAGAAGATCATGGCTATCGAGACATGGCCAGTACCTAGCACAGTTGCAGAAGTTCGCAGTTTTCTTGGCTTGGCCGGCTACTACCGGCAATTTGTTTCAGACTTTGCTTCGATTTCAATGCCATTGACGCAGTTGACCCGCAAGGATGTGAAGTTTGCTTGGATAGCAGAATGATAGAATTCTTTTGAGAAGTTGAAGCAAGATTTGATGACGGCACCCATTCTCACACTTCCAGATGGGATCGGGGGATTCTCAGTGTATTATGATACTTCAGGCAGAGGTTTGGGATGTGTTTTTATGCAGCATGGAAAGGTAATAGCTTATGCGTTACGTCAACTTCATGATCATGAGAGGAATTACCCAACCCATGACTTGGAGTTAGCAGCAGTAGTGTTTGCACTTAAGCTTTGGAGACACTACTGGTATGGAGATAGGGTAAAGATTTTCATCGACCACAAGATCATAAAGTATGTGTTTACTCAGAAGGATCTTAACATGTGTCAGAGGAGATGGCTAGAACTGCTTGTGGATTATGATATTAACCTGCAGTATCATCCTGAGAAGGCCAACGTCGTTGCAGATGCATTGAGCAGGAGAGCCGAAGTTTATTTTCTAATAGCACAACCAGAGTTATTAGCAGATCTTCAGAAGATGGGTATAGAAGTTGTCCTTCCTACCAATGTGGCATTGATGGCCAGTCTACAAGTTTAGTCCACTATAGTCGAGAGGATTCGGATGGTGCAGTCAACAGATTCCAAGCTTCAGCGACTCAGAGAAGAATGTGTAGCAGGACGAAGACCAGAGTTATGTATCCATGAGGATGGTACACTTTGGCATGGAAAGTGTCTTTGTGTACCCAGTGGAGATATCAGACAGGAGGTCATGGAAGAAGCTCACAGTTTGCAGTATTCCGTTCATCCTGGTGGCACGAAGATGTACCGTGATATCCGTCAGCACTTTTGATGGAATGGTATGAAGAGGGAGATAGCCCGATTTGTCTCTCGATGTTTAGTTTGCCAATAAGTTAAAGCTGAACATCAGAGACCGACTGTAATTCTTCAGCCCTTGTCAATTTCAGAATGGAAACGGGAGCATATAACCATGGATTTCGTGACTGGATTACCTAGGTTTCCAGCCGGTAGAGATGCTATTTAGGTTATTATAGACAGGCTCACGAAGGTGGCTCACTTTCTTTCGTTCAAAGTTGGTCAGTCGACGGCTCAGCTAGTAGAGATGTACCTCAGGCAGATCGTCAGATTTAACGGTATACCAGTCAGTATCACCTCGGATAGAGATTCAAGATTTACGTTGTACTTTTGGTGCAGTCTGTAAGAAAGTTTGGGAACTCATCTCCAGTTCAGCTCAGCTTATCATCCACAGACAGATGGTCAGTCAGAGCATACCATACGAATCTTGGAAGATATTTTGAGATCTTGTACACTCGACTTCGATGGTTCATGGAAGGATCACCTGTATCTCATGGAGTTCTCCTATAATAACAGTTTCCAGGCCAGTATTCAGATGGTACCTTTTGAGGTATTGTATGACAGGAAGTGCAGATCTCTATTAGCATGGGATGATATAGGCGAGATGCAGATGCTTGGTCCAGAGATGATCACACGGACTATTGAGGTGGTCAGGCGAGTCAGAGATCATCTTCGAGTTGCGCAAGATCGCCAGCGCCATTGGGCCGATTCTCATCGACGTCCCCTTGAATTTTTTTGTCGGCGACCATATATTCCTTAGGATCTCGCCTAACCGTGGTGTCATTCATTTTGGTGTACGGGGAAAGCTTAGTCCTAGGTATATAGGGTCGTTTGATATTCTGGAGCGAGTAGGAGATGTGTTCTATCGTCTCGCTCTTTTGTCGTCGTTATGTGAGGTGCATGATGTCTTCCATGTATCCCATTGTGACGGTATATTCCGAATCCGAGTTATGTCCTTGATCATTCAAAATTAGTTGTTGGTACCAACCTTTCGTATGAGGAGAGGCCTGTATCCATATTGGACCGAAGAGAGAAGATACTCAAGAACAAGACTATCAAGTTAGTCCGTATTGCTTGGGGTCATCACTCTTTGGGTGAGTCTACATGGGAGCGTGAGGATGATATACGATCGCGATATCCCGACCTGTTTGACTCGTAAGGTATAATATCTTTCTTATGCCTTATACTCTCAATTCCTTGCTTGAATGAATGATTGCATATGGACTGCTTAGTATAGCATGTCTGTGATTAGTATAACTTGTCCTTGCCTCTCTAGCCTCTTAATTAAATTCCGAGGATGGAATTCTTTTAAGGTGGGTAGAGTTATAACGCCCGTAGTTCATATTACATATTTTGTATACGTGTACGTATCTCAGACCCGTATTTTGACTTGTCCTGGCTAGCTAGTCTTGGGTTCTTGCATTTGGCAAGGGTTAGTCAGCATTTCATGGTTCGTGTGGTCTATCTTGGCTTTGGCATGCATCGGGTTTGGTTGGGTTCGGCTTGGTTGGGATCGATTTGGGCTAGTATGCAAACCCCTACCACCATCCATCATTTATAAGCCACCAACCCCTTTCTCTCTCCTCATTCACTCTTCATTTACTTCTTCTTCTTCCTCCATTAACTCTCTCCACCTACCAGAGAGCTTAGGCAAGTGCAACTTGCTTCATGGAGGAACTCAAATTTTATTGTTCTATTGTCTTCCTCACGAGACTCTAAGACACTTTAGTACTTAAGATTTTTAATTTCCATGGTTCTTTTCATGTAGATCTAAGCTTGTTGTATTTTCGAATTTCTTATGTTTTGATCTATCAAACTTTATTATTTTCAAGTTATGATGGTTCCATGTTGTAAAAAATTTCTTTCTGCCCCATTTTGACCTATGAAAGTTCGGATTCTGACCTTAGACGAAGAATTATTGGAGCTGGGAAGCCATGGCTTTCATGGTTCTTCTTCTCAGAAAAGATGGAGAAGAAGAACAGTGCTTGACCGTATTGCCTTTTTATGCGGTAAGTCCCCTTTAGCCGCATGAGCCCTTTTCCCCTTTAGCCGCATGAGCCCTTCCCCTTTAGCCGTATGAGCCCTTTTCCCCTTTAGCCGCATGAACCCTTCCCCTTTAGCAGCATGAGCCCTTTTCCCCTTTAGCCACATGAGCCTTTCCCCTTTAGCCGTATGAGCCCTTTTCCCCTTTAGTCGCATGAGCGCTTTTCCCTATTAGCCGAATGAGCCCTTTTCCCTTTAATTGCATGAGCCCTTTCCCCTTTAGCCGCATGAGCCCGTTTCCCCTGGCCGCATGAGCTCGTTCCCCCTGGCTGCATGAGCCCGTTCCCCCTGGCCACATGAGCCCGTTCCTCCCTGGCCGCATAAGCATGTTCTCCTTAGCCGCATAACCCTGTTCTCAGTGCTGCATGACCTTGTTTCTGGGAGCCGCATGGCTCTTCCCACAGCCCTTGCCCCTTTTTATTATTCTGGTTGTTATATTTATGCTTATGTCTTACGACCCTCTGTGTAACTTGAGTCCCTTGATGGAATGCTTGCCCAATGTTAATTCTGAACATATTCCATGAACACGACAGTGGCCCGTTGTGGCGCACTCACGACAAGAATGATTGACAAGTAATATGGCATGATAGTTGCCCGTCGTGGCGCACTCTTGATAAGTAAACCTGACATGATATACCTCGATATGCTGTTGCGACGGCCAGTACGACATGACAAGAATGAATGGCCTGGACACCGTGGGCGATTGTATTTGTACAAATGAACCAGTATTGTCTTGCATCATGTCTATGACGGGGACCCCTGAGTACCACGGTCAAGGGTACCTACTGAAATTGACTAAGGCTAATAACTAGAATAATCCAGTAGTCATGAAGAGATTTTCTAGCTACAGGCAATCCCGTTATCTGGGCGCACAAGTGGACTTGTAGCATGCCGACGAGTAGGGCACATTTCCAGCATACTGTCATGTGTTGCACCCTTCTTGAACGAATATTCGACCTGGATAACCTGGATGGTCTGCAGGGCTTGTGGCTGTTGGAATAATCTCATTGTATTTTGAGAGTAACTAGGCCTGTGATAACCCTAGTTAGTTAAAGTACCAAGCCGTACTTATTGCTTGGCCATGAATGTTGGATGGAGTCTAAGCCTTGTCTTATCCCAGTACCTAGTTACTTCAGTCACTTGATTGCTTATGTTTACCTTGTCAATAACTGATCGGAATAACTTCTCATCTCTTGATTGCCCTATTTAGATTTCATGTCTTAATTATCTTCTTATTTTATGTTCTGATATGCTGGTTTTAATTCTTAAGTGAAGCCTCCTTATGGGACTTGCTCTTTCTGGGATCTAACCCAGCTGGTTTTGCGTAGGCAGATACCGGAGCAGCTCCAGAGGATCTCCCTACCTTCCAGCCAGATGGTGACCACCAGGCGTAACCCTGGCAACGAGTGGGTTTTATTTTTGGCTCTCCCACTCTATTGTAAAAGTATTCTTTTTGGACGTTTAGCCGACGAACACATGTTAGCTGGATTGTACTTTACTTGCTGTCTGCCTACGGGCTGTAGCATGATTAACAAATCCTAGGGTTGATCATATAAAGTGGGCCGATTTGGTTAACATGTCAATGATGACCCAAATTGCATCCTTGTCTCATGGCGAGCATGGAAGACCGAAAACAAAATACATCGTGATATGTTCCCACTTCCACTCGGGGATCGGTAATGGTTGAAACAACCCTCCTGGTCTCTGTATTTTGGCTTTGACCTGCTGGCACACTAGACATCTAGGAACGAAGTGTGCCACCTCTCACTTTATACCATACCACCATACGTGATCCCTCAGATCCCTGTACATCTTGTTGGCTTCCGGATGTAAAGAATACTAAGAACGATGCACCTCCTGCATGACTTCTTCCTACAGATCACCACTAGGCATACACAACCTGGTGTCGTGCCTCAATAAGCCATCCTCTACGAGGGAGAAATCATCTAACATTCCAGCCCGCACTTGTGATCCAATAGCCCTCAGGTTCTCGTCCTGATACTATGCCTCGAGGATCTTGTCCATCATTCCAGACTGAATTCGCATAGCCATTATCTGCATCTTCGATCCTAAAATGATAATCTCTACTCCCAGACTCTCCAAATCTGCTAATAAGTGACGATCTCGAGTCAACCACATAGCCACTGGATACCTACTCAAGGCATCCGCGACAATATTGGCTTTCCCCGGATGATACTGTAGAGCAATATCAAAGTCATACATCAGCTCCAGCCATCTGCGGTGTCTCATGTTTAACTCCTTTTGTGTGAATACGTACTTTAAGCTTTTGTGATCAATAAAAATTTCTACCCGCTCTCCATACAAGTAATGTCTCCACAACTTCAAGGCGAAGATCACTGCTGCCAACTCCAGGTCGTGGGTGGGATAGTTCTTCTCATACGGCCACAACTGTCGAGACGCATAATCTATCACCTTCTTATTTTACTCTAAAACATATCCCAGTCCCTTACCCGAAGCATCACTGTAAATGGTGAAACCACCTGATCTCGATGGCAACGTCAATATAGGAGCTATCATCAACCTCTTTTTAAGCTCATCGAACGTAGACTAGAAATCCTCTGTCCATACGAACTCTATGTCCTTCTGAGTGAGCCTATTCATCGGCTCTGCGATCCGAGTGAAGTCCTGCAAGAACTTTTGTAGTATCCCGCCAATCCTAAGAAGCTTCAGATATCTGTCACAGTAGTCGGAGTAGTCCAAGATTCTATGGCAGCAATCTTCTTCGGATCAACGAATATACCGTCTTCTGTCACCATGTGTCCAAAAAAATTCACCTTGTCCAAAAAAACTCGTATTTTGATAGTTTTTCGAAGAGCTTCTCCTTCCTGAGGGTCTCCAGCATGATCCTCAGATGCTCCTCATGCTTTTTTGATGTCTTCGAATAGATCATTATGTCATCGATAAATATCACCACGAACTTGTCAAGGTATGGATAGAATAACTTGTTCATCAAGTTTATGAAGACTGTCGGGGCATTAGTCAACCTAAACGGCATCACCATAAACTCGTATTGGCCGTACTTGGTTCTGAAGGCAGTCTTTGGGATATCCTCCTTTTTCACTTTCAACTGATTGTAGCTAGATCTCAAGTCAATTTTTAAGAATACCCTTGAACCGCTCAAATGATCGAAGATATCGTTAATCCTCGACAATGGATACTTATTCTTGATTATGAGATTATTCAAGGCCCTATAGTCGATGCACGTTCGTACTATTATGTCTTTCTTCGACACAAATAGAATCGGGGCTCCCTATGGCGACAAACTCTAACTGATGAATCCTGTCTCTAGAAATTTATCAAGTTGCTTTTTCAACTCTCCTGCATTTTTATTGTTGATCCGATACACATGATGTGCTACTGGTTCTGCGCCTGGCACCAGATCAATAGCGAACTCGACATCCCTATTAGGCGGCAAACCCGACAACTCTTCAAAAAATACATCAAGAAATTCTGTGATGATGGGATACGGTATCTCCTTCTCCTCAACCATATCTCTACAAATAGCCTCGCTATGCTTCTCTACTCTTTCTCTAGCAAATTCGAATACAGACTCTCCGGGAGGACTGAATATAATGTATCTTCGGCGGTAGTCTATATTGGCGTGATTCCTACTCAACCAATCCATTTCGAGAACAATATCGAAAATCGGAAGTGGCATTACGAATAGGTAGGCACGCAATTCTCTATATCCCAAGGTGATACGACGCCCGACGCAAATATCCTTGACTAAGATAATACCTCCACCCGTCATGATTTTGCAGTTACCATCTAAGGGCTTAGATACTATGATGTGTTTAAACACAAATGCTACATAAATGAAGCTATGAGATGCACTAGAATCGAACAAGGCTATAGCTTAAAAAGAATCGAGACCTATGGAACCTGCTATCACATCATAGGTAGGCTCGGGCTCCTCGACAGTCATAACAAAACCTTTGTCCTGCTGAGGTGCTCCCCTTTGCTGGTGTTGGGCAAACTGCTGATGCTGAGTAGGGAGTGGTGGGCCTCGCATTTGTAGGGCCACTGGAGATTTAGCTAGTCCCCTCTGAGCTGGTGCTGCATCCTGTCCCGGCCGGAAAGGATATAAAAGGCACTCCTTCATCTGGTACGAAAGTGATCCGCAGTACATACACGCTCCGAGTCTCCTTCTACAGTCGTCCCAGATATGTCCAATCTTTCCATAGTGAGTATAATGCACAGCCTGCTGTAACTGCCTCTGTGGCGGGTGTACCTGCTGGGTGGGTGCTCTAGCCGAGGTACGGTTCTGCTGCTAATGCTGAAAAGTCATCGGCTGGAATTCGGGACACTTGGCTGGTCCTGCACTAAGGCCACCTCCTACTGTGTCACAGGCTCTCTTGGGCCTAAGGTCCAGGTCCACCTCTATCCTCTGGGCCTCGGCCATGATCCTCACGAATGTCGTAGTGTCGAAAGAGATGTGGACCCTGATCTCCTTAGCCAGCCCCAGCCTGAATCTTCGAGCTCGATCCTCCGGGTCTCTGACCATGTACTCCATGAATCGACTCAGTCGACCGTACTCTGCAGCATACTAATCTACGGACAAGCTGTCCAGCTCCAAGTTCTCGAACTGCTTCTCCAAAACACACTTGGCCACTGCAAGAAAGAATTTCCACTTGAAGAGGTCTTTGAATTGGTCCCAGGTTAGTATTGGATCTACATTCCGGGGCTAGTTTCTGAACCAGGTACGAGCATTATCCTGAAGCTACACTCCAGCCGCTTCAATCTTTATTTCTTCAGTGACTAAGGAAAGCCTCATAATTCACTCGATGTCTTCGAGCCAATCGTCAGTGTACAGGATTCCTTCGATCCCCATAAAATCGGGGGGGTTCATCTTCTTGAAGTCCATGATGTTCCCCTCCTTCGGCTAGGTGGGCTGCTGCGGCTATTGAGCAACCCTCTCCATGGCTGTCAAGGCGACGTGTTGAGCATGCTCCATGCCTTCTCTCATCACCTCTGTCTATTGCCTCAGGGCATCTTCCTGTGCCTTCTACGCTTCCATCATGCCTCTAATAAGCTCGTGAAGTGGACCATTATTAGCTGGCACACCTCCTTGAGGTAGGTTGGGTGGAGGAGGTGGAAGGCTCTCTTTCACAGGTGACGATGCCTCCTATGATACGAAAGGCTGCTGGTGGTTACCGTTTGCTACGTCGTTGCGGGATCTAGTCCTAGGTGCCATTTTGCAAGGTTTGGAAAAATAAAGAAAATCAATGATATGGCACGAGATAAGAGGTTAATTCAAGAAGGCAAATAGAAATTTTATAAAAATTTAAACAGGAGAAATTCCTATGTGTGATGGAGTATTTTTATATTCCTAGTAATCTCTATATCCTACTACAGGCTCGTGATAGTACCCAAGACCTAAGTACTGCCACAATATTGTACTAGCTACGACTCTGACCTGCATGTGCCACCATAAAAATGTGTCATGACCCGCACCCAGAATTTGGGCATGAATCGTATGCACGCCCAGCCTATGCCGCAAAGTCGGCGATAGAACGCTCTATAATCATAATATGGTCACAATCATGCAATATATATATTCCACTTGGGAGGCAACACACATAACCAACAATACTCAATCACAGCTTTAGATAAATATAATAGAGAAAAGGAAATTTAAAGTCATAAATCCAATAGATAAACAATCTCCAAAATTGCATGTCCATCAATGTCAAATGTCAACTAAAATTCGGAGACAAATTCGGCTCAAAACTAAAACTAATCTAACTAAACATTCACAACAGGGTCAGAAGCTGGAAACTTCTCGTGAAAGGCAAGGTCAGCCTCAGCTACATCTCCCATATATGGACCGTACTGATTAAGGCACCCGTCCTCATCATAATTACCTAAAATGTTTATCCAGTCATGATAGAACGAGTAAAATTCATTGAGTGCAGTTCCAAGTATATGTTAATGACTATAAGACATAGGTTAGTTATAAAATACATGGTGAGAATATCAAAGTAAATATATCACAAAACATGAGGAATAGTAGGCAGAAAAATAAGGCAGCATGTAATGAGTAGAACAAGAGAATATAACTATCTATGTTTTGAAGTACTTTTTCAATATGTGATCCGTCTGGGATAGTTACACTACAAGGTCTACTTGGGATTTGCATCCCCAAGGTCTACTATACAGAAAATAAAACAAGGTCTAAGGTCTGATCACATATCTATCTAGTACATCCCCATGCCCACACAAAATACAAGGAAAAAAATGACATGTAAAGAAAATATGAAGTACAACCATGTAACGAGCGTGTCAAGAATCAAGTATCATATAACTGAAACAGTATAATATAATAATTAACAATATTGGAAACAAATAATAAATATACTCGCCTGATGTCCTGAGCTGGTGATACTGGTCCGGTACCTCCTCCAAGTAACCTATTTTAGGAATTTATGATGTCAATTAGTGGTTTGAATCAAAATAACCTATCTACTAGGTTTTTAGGTTTCTAGCTAAATTCTTAACCCATTTGGCTTTATGCTAAGTAAGTTGGACTTTTGGTTTTAACAATTCTACTGGTATAGTTCCAATCCTCACCTACATATAAGAGTAATCTACATTTACCTATTTTATACCTTTATATATCTATACATCAAGATATCTTGCTGTCTATGGATATTATGTAACCATGTATCATTTATAATGCCCATGAACTCTTTCCCCACTCTATTTGTACACACATTGCTACTTGCTAACCCTTAACTATACATGTAGACATTTGCCTATCCTAAATTTGTATTTCAAATCCCCTAGCTCGCACATCCTATATCTATATACCCTCACACATCAATACTCCTGCTACTGCCCAGCCTTGTTAACCCAGAGACACTCTTTTACTCTAAACCTGGCACCTACATCTGATGATTCCTCTTATTGGTTTCCTGATACCATGCAGTAACTTGTACTGCTGCTATTAATGCCTACCTTCAACTACCACCCCTAGTATCCATACTTTGGACTCAACCTAGATTCCTAATATCCAGCACCTGGGTACTACTCTGTACCACCCTACATAACCTGCAGGCTGATCCAAAGTTTTGTACTCAGACCCATGAAACAATCGTCTGCACATGAGCCTATACCATCATATTTATGTTTTTTCCTAACTACTGTTATAGGCCATTTACTTTCAGATATTTTCTACAGTCGATACCCATACTAGTTACCTATGGATATCCACACTCTGTCAATTTTCTTAAACATACACAAGTATCATGTTCCACTCATACCAGAGCCTTTGTCCTATACTCCACTTAATATTGGCACACAACTGGATACCCCCAATGTTCCTAACTAATGTACAGATAGTTCGAGAGGTAAAACCCAGTACGATTACCTTTCATGATAACACATGTTAACAGTGTATTGATACAGTTTGCTGCTGTTAAACTCAAAATTCCACATCCCACGATACACAACTGATATCTTGTGTTGCCTTTCTTTCACTAACACACAGACCCTGTATTTAGGCTGATGTCCTACCTACTAATATATGGTTTGTGCCTACTGCTACCGACGCATATAACTGCACTCCACTTTATAACACCCAGTTTTCTAAAATGAGGGTAATTTTGAACTTTTGTGTTTTAATTTATTTAATTATGATATTTAAATAATAATATGATTTTTGGTAATTTTTAATTATTTTAAAACTATTTAAATATCATGACTTGTGATTTTGATGTGCAGCTTGTGAAACCGTAGAGACTGTCTGCCCTAGCGCCTAACCATGTGGGTAGAGATTTTGTTTAGTACATTTAGCTTGAGGGTATTTTGTTCATTTTGAATTTATTTGAATTTAATATATAATTATTGGAATTTAATATGATTATTAGGAATGGTGTGATTTAATATCATTAAATGGATTGCCAAGTGATTATGATTAGCCCTAACCTAGATTGGACCTAACCTAGATTATCCATAGCTAGTCTTAGAGAGCCATGGTTAGTATTAGTTAGTTATGATTAGTTTTGGTTAAGTCAAATAGTTAGAACAAACTAGGCTGTATTTAAGTCAAGTGTGAAACCTAGGCTTGTGGACCCTTGATTTAACTAGATGGAATGAGAGCCCTTGATTGATTCCCCAAAACCCTGACCCTAGCATTTATGACCAGCCTAGGGATCCCCCCATCACTATTTAATCCCTCTCAAATTTAGTTGCCTTTTTTTATCCATCCCTTCATTTTCTAGAGAACAAGGTTTGTCTCCATTGAAACTCTTCCTATTTTGATCAATATTAATCCTTTTTCATTCAAACTTCTTCCATGGTGACATAAATCCTATTTCCCTACTGTTCATAGAGGATAACTACAGATTTGGGATAAATTGGAGCTTTGGGGCTAGCAAGAAGGATCCCCCATTTTGAAACTTTCTTGAAGGAACAACACCTATAGGTAAATTCCTATTCCTACCATCAAATCTCCATTTCTTTGCATGAATACCAAGCCCTAGGTGTCCTCTAAATGTAGGAATAGGATTCGTGCCATTTCGTGTCCTTTACGTGTCCGTATCGGACACATATCAGTCCTAGAACCTAGGTGTTTGTTAAAATGCTTCTTAGGAATTTATTTTCGAATTTTGAAATTCTAATTACATAGATCTGTAGATCTTCATGTGTGTATTAACTTTTGTGAAGGGTGTTTGGTGTTTCGTGTTGGTTTGTGTCGTGTTTTTGGCCTTGGACACGTTGTACGAGCCACACGCCTGTGTCCTGCCTATCGGGGGCTAGAACACGAGACACAGGACACTTCGAGACCTAAAATTTTGTGGGGAGCAAGGGGCAGTGACTGTCACCATGCTTCCAAAATTTGGGAGCATCTCGTGGAGTACACATGGTGCAAACAAGCCCGCACTGGTCGTGCGCTGTCGTGCGCAGGCGGCTGCACAGGCACACAGGCACGCACGAACACGTGTTCGTGTTTGTAGTGGACACATCATGGACACCCCACAGGGTGTCGAATGTGTAGCCTGACACGTGGGCTATACGTGGACATGATCACGTGGCCACACGTGTCGTGTGTAGTGTCCACGACCTCTGTGAACGCGTGCACGATACTGCAGTGCACCGTATTCAGTTCGTGTGTCTTGTGGGTGTTTGGACTCGATTCGTGTCCTATCCTTGGACACGAAGATGGTTCCTAGCATACCCTCATATGCTACACTAGTTACCAACCTTTTATTTGTAATTTTAATGATTAATTAGAGTTGAATTCATTGAATCCCAATTTCCCTGATACCGACTGATACTCACTGTTTCAGTTTTTCTAAATTTTTAAATTGCATTTAAACTGATGTTTTTATGATGTTAATGGTTAACTAGACTTACCTACATGTTTAAGGAATAGTGTACATGATTATTCGTGATCTAGGTTGAGCTATGGGGTTTCGAATGGGTTTTCGAATATGGCTTGGGGTATGCTAACTGTTGGAATTTTATAGAACTGTCAAATTGATTTTATTTTCCTGAGTTTAAATGGCATTCTGATTTTTATGATTTGCTTAAATGTTTGATTTAGATCACCTGCATATGTATTAGGCTAATGGGATATTGGTTTAGGATTGGTGTTTGACAAATAGGTTTTTGGATTCGTTTTGGGGTTTTCTGAGAAATTCACATTGATTCTATGTATACACTGTTGCTAACTGAACCTATGATTTGCATTGTAAACTGAACTTGTGATCTAATGCCTTACCTACACACATTCCTACAACTGATCACACACTTTACACACACACTCTCACATTTCTGTCACTCACACACTCATTAACACACACATGCCTACACTGTTCAGCCCTTCTACACACACACAAGCACTCATGATTCGCACACACATATATTCACTGTCACCTCATTCTAAATTCTGAGAACTGGGTGTTCCTCTCATGTAGATCATTCACAGATTGGTAAAAACTAAGAACTAATGTCCATAGATCATTCACTCACCCTTCTAAATGGGATTGGCACTAATGGTACACCTCTATGACCCTTAAACTCACACACACACTCAATTCCTATCACACACAGGAACAATACACACACACATGACACTATCACTGTTACACCTATGTGACACTTGACTACACACACACAAACACTCATGTTCACACACTCACACACACATGCCTACACACACATTCCTACCACTAACACACACACACATTGCATATATAAACGTGAATATGTAAAGTGAGTGTGATATATGTATAGCCTAATGTGATATGTGCATGTGATTGGGTGATGTGAAATAGATATGGCACTTGCCTATATAGCTACTCTATGTACATGTATATTTACATATATGTGAAAATGTGGGTGTTATAACCATTGGGTTATGTGTAATGTAATACAAATATAACATTGCCTATGTGTATGGTGTATACCTATGGCTCATTGCCTATGGGTATGGCTTGAATGCCAGTTAAGTGTCTAGTTGACTAGTATAGCCTAGAAATGGTGTGTGCTTGCTAGAATAGGCTAGTTAGGCTTAGTGAGACTTGTTTGACTTAGATTTGACCTAGTTTGACTTTTAGGGTTGACTAGAGTTGACCAAGCGTTGACTTTAGTCTAGATTGACCTAGATTCATATAGAATGCATTGAATTGCATCTTATTATCATTTTAGACATATTGTGACTTGTGTTGTTCTATAGGAGACAGACACCACTCCTCGAACAGTAGATATTCTTCAGATACTCAGGATACAGGTGAGTACATTCTCTGGCCGTTTCATACTTGCTAGAACGTCTATTCTTGCCATAGATTAATTTACTTGATGCTGACACATTGGTAACACGGATTGGTACTATATGGATCTTCTTTTGCAATGTTATCTCCTTTGTGTTCACTAAATACATATTGTGATGTGCGTTTCACTAACATATTGTATTTTTTGAATACCCTTATTATTGTACACTCATTGTGCATATTGTACTCTCATTATCACATTAAGCTCTATTATACAAGCTATTATACAAGCCATTGTATAAGGTAACGTAACTGAATTGGATCCTTGTGTATTGATTGGGGAGGGAGAGTAGAAATTGTTATGTGATCAATCCTATTGTATAAAAAATTGTATATGTCCATTGTACACCCACGTACAAAGGAGTCCCATTTTATTGTATAACCTAACCCGTTTACATAACCATATTGTACTCTAAATCACATATTGCTTACAGTTCTTACTTATCATATATAGATATTTTCTAGTATCATATCCTTCTGTTTTTCATATACATCTTCTTTCAGCGTTTCATGTATCTTACTCTATTGTACGTTATATTTTCTAACCTGTTATGATCTGCGTGAGATGTATTGTGCTCGCTCCCGTCCTGATTGGACCCTGTTGAAAATTTTACAGAGGATGAGGATGAGGCCTGCGTAGACATCTATTATGGGACAGCTGTAGACGACACTTGTGACCCGGACTTCCAACCGGATCCACTAGCTGTAGAGACTGAGGCTCCCTAGTCTAGGCTTATATTATTTTCTTGTCATTTGAGTTTGAGTTGTATATTGGGATCTGTATATTCTGGATATTATTGAGTTGTATCTTAGACACTTAGTATCATCTCTCTACTGTATGTCTTGTGGATTTGGATTTCGTATCTTTTTATCTATCTTATCGTACTTCTACCCTAGATGTGATTGAGATTGTATTCTGTTATGTCACCCCCATTCGGGGAGTATAACTGTGCATCACCTTATATTGTTAGATGTTGTGACCTAGGATAACATTCTACCACCGACACTGTGGCGTAGGCTGGATATACCTACTTCTCGTGCCCTTACTCTAGGGTGCGGGTCGTGACACACTTGCTGGTGTGTGAAAAACTTTGGTACCCCTACATGCCACCAACAACTGCAACTAATGATGCACAGGCTTCCAAACCTCTTTTCTTCTCTTGCTATTATATGTGATCCCAGTATTTCACATATGAGTCACCTTAGGTTCCTACTTACCTTATTACATCATTGTTTCCTATTTGGATAGTTGCACCGGATTTATGGGACTGTAGGCAGTCCTATCAGCTCTCTAAGACTTGTGCTCATTGATCCATCATATGCAACTGATGCATCAGTGTCTTCCTTGATCATCTATCCCCATTAGATTTGACCTATACATGGTGTCAAGTTTGAGATCTCTGTCTAGTTCATTTCTTGATCTCCCCACTAATTATTCACATATTGACGTATCAAGGCACACACCCAAATATCCCTAGTTCTCATTACGGGTCTCCCTCCCCTTTATGGATACTTACTGGAACTCTAAGAGCAAATGCTCTGGTACCGACACAAGATCTGATACCTGGGTACTCCTACCTACATGGCTATACTCTTAGCCAACAGGGATTCTAATGGCCATTAAGAACTCATTGTCATATGCCATACCCCAACTATACAATATACCCATGTACATGTCCTATGTACACGTACACAGGCCCCTGCTTGCCTTATAATAGTATAACCTACTTCCTATATGTTTTACCCATATGAATATTCTATCATCTATTAGGTATTTCATCGAACACTCAAAGTTTCAACCCTACGTTCTTGTTAATGGCAGAGAAATCACATAGTTTAAGGATGAAAACATACATATGAGGGTTGGTACGCGACTTGCTTACTCTTGTAATGCCTTGGCTCCTCCTCGAATGCTATGGTGATAGAAAAAAGAGGCAAGAATTTGTAGATGGTAGAGGGCAGTCGGCTGCTTTATCATATATATATGGTGTTTGATTTATAGAAGAGATAGAAAGATCTAATTTAAAATCAAATTGGGATGGGAGGGGATTGTGATCAAAACTCAATTGGATTAGGGGAATCCTTATTTGATTGTGTTTTAAAATTAAGCACAGGAGAGGGAAACTATCATATGGTCGATCAAATAAAAATTTGAATATCCAAATTGCACTCAAGCCCTTCAACAATTGGGTTTTACAAGACCATCCTATTTATTGATCATAAAATTAGTATTTACATATTAATAGTTATTAAATACTAACATTTCTAATAAGGAATATGATTTATTGGTCCAAGGTTTTACAGGAGCTTAGGACTAAGGGATTCATTCATCCTAGTGGATCGCCTTGGGGAGCTCCATCCCTTCCTGTGAAGAAGATGGATGGTTCATCGTGTATGGTCATTGACTATCGTCAGCTTAACGTGGTGACCATGAAGAATAAGTATCCGTTGCCAAGGATAGATGACTTGTTCGACTAGCTTAGTGGAGCATTTGTGTTTTTGAAGATCGATTTGCTATTTGGGTACCATCAGATCAGAGTCAGAGAGCAGGATATACCCAAGACGGCATTTAGATCTCGGTATGGCCATTGGGAGTTTCTTGTTATGCCTTTTAGAGCATCTAATGTGCCAGCGATATTCATGGATCTCATGATTTGCATCTTTGTGTCCCACTTAGACCAATTTGTGATAATATTTATTGATGATATCTTGGTATTTAGTCGGACTGAGGCAAAGCACGAACAGCATCTTCGTATGGTTCTTCAGATTCTTCGGGACAATCAGCTTTACGCGATGTTCAGCAAGTGTGATTTCTGGCTCAATCGAGTCTCTTTCTTGGATCATATTATTGTCGAAGGTGGTGTTGATGTAGACCCCAAGAACATAAAGGCCATCGAGTGTTGGCCAGTACCTCATACAGTTTTTGATGTATGCAGCTTTCTAGGATTGGCAGGTTACAATAAGCGGTTTGCGGCAGACTTTCCTAGGATCTTCGCATCCTTGACACGGCTGACGTGTAAGGTTGTGTTCTTCGAGTGGTCAGATGCTTGTTAGGATTCTTTTGATAAACTCAAGCGGAGTTTGATTTTAGCTTCTATTCTGACACTATTTGTCGGACCAGGTAGGTTCATGGTGTATTGTGATGCGTCAAGTCGGGGACTGGGTTGTGTCCTTTTGTAGAACGGTCGAGTGATAGCTTATGTGTCTCGATAGCTTTGGGACCATGAAAAGATCTATCCGATGCACGATCTTAAGTTTGTAGGGGTTGTGTTTGCTAAAAAGCTCTAGAGGCATTGTCTGTATGGTAATCGAGTGGATATTTTAACTGATCATAAGAGCTTAAGGTATATGTTCACCCAGAGGGATCTGAATATGCGACAAAGGAGGTGGCTCGAGTTACTGAACGCTTATGATGTTGATCTCTAGTATCATCATAGAAAGGCAAACGACGATGCAGATGCTTTAAGCAGGAGACCGAAGTGTATTTCTTGACAGAGCAGCGTCACCTTCAAGAGGACCTTCAGGAGATAGACATTAAGGTAGTGCTACCTAGTGAGGCGGCTATGATGGCAGGCTTACAGGTTCAGTTCACCATTATGGAGAGGCTCAGAGCAGCTCAGTCAGGGGATACCAGGCTTCAGCGGCTTAGAGCAAAGTGTGTGGCAGGGCGCAGAGCAGAGTTGTGCATCCATGAGGATGGGATACTTCGGTTTAGGAGTCATCTTTAGTGTCGATCGAAGATATTCGGTACGAGTTTATGTTAGAGGCCTATAGTTTTCAGTATTATGTTCATCCAGAAGGGACAAAGATGTACCTTGATATTCGTCAGCATTTCTGGTAGAATGTGGAGATAGCTCAGTTTGTCTCTCGGTGCTTAGTTTGCCAACAGGTCAAGACTGAGCATCAGAGGCCGGTTGGACTTCTTTAGCCTTTACCGATTCTGGAGTGGAAGTGGAATCATATTACTATGGACTTCGTAGGTGGTCTTCCTAGAACCCCGTGGTAAGGATTCTATTTGGGTTATAGTGGATCGACTCACGAAGGTTTCCCACTTCCTGCCTTTCAGAGTTTATCAGTCTACAGAACAGTTGGTCGAGCTGTATATGAGGCAGATTGTCAGATTGTATGGGATGCCAGTTAGCATAGTCTCATATCAGGATTCCAGATTTACTTTTCATTTTTGGCAGAGTTTGGGTACCCGTTTGAGTTTTAGTCAAAGCATACAATTCTGGCAGAGTCTTCAGCAGAGTCCTCAGACAGATGGTCAGTCGGAACATATAATTCAGACTCTGGAGGATATGCTTCGATCATGTACTCTTGACTTCAGAGGTTCTTGGGAGGATCACTTGTCTTTGGTCGACTTCTCTTACAGCAATAGCTTCCATGCGAGCATTCAGATGGAACCTTTTGAGGCTTTGTATGGTTGAAGATGTAGGTCACCCTAGCTTGGGATAATATTGGAGAAAGATAGATGCTTGGTCCATAGTTGATTGCTCAATTAGTTAGAGTAGTTAGACAGATCAGAGAGTATCTCAAATTGGCTTAGGATCATCAACGTCATTGGGTAGACTAGCGTCGACGTCATCTTGAGTTCTCTGTCGGTGACCATATATTTCTTCAAATTTTGCCTATCCGTGGTGTCATCAGGTTTGGCGTACGGGAAAAGCTTAGTCCCAGATTTATTGGGCTGTTCGATATTCTCGAGTGAGTAGGTGATATATCATATCATCTTGCTCTTCCGTGGTCATTATGTGAGGTACATGACGTATTTTATGTATCTCGGTTGTATCGGTACGTTCCGGATTCGAGCCATATCCTAGATTATTCTGAGCTGGTCGTTAGTACTGACCTATCGAATAAGGAGAGGCTTGTATCCATTTTAGATAGAAGGGAGAAGGTTCTCAAGAACTGGACTATCTGATTAGTTCGTATTTCCTGGGATCATCACTCATCGGGCGAGTCGACTTGGAAGCGCGAGGATGATATCCGAGCTCATTACCCGTATCTGTTTGACTCGTGGGGTATACTTATTCGTATATCTATGTTCTACCTTTTTGTTTGAGTGTGATTGAAGGAATGTATGATGTTGTTGCTATATGCTTATTACTTTTACATTTCTGATACATTACTCTAGTTGGATTTCTTGATATATGAGTTTTCTTTCTTGATTGTGAAATCATGTTTTCCTGGATTTTTAGTCCGTTTCACTTGATTGCCATTATGAAATTCTGGGGACAAAATTTATCAAAGGATGGGAGAGTTGTGAGACTCATCTCACAGTATCTTTATATATACAGATACGTATTTTATACTATATTCTGTATTTTCTTGAATTCCAGAGAATCGGGAGAAAACTTGAATTTTGAGACTTTCTGTGAAATCGGTATATCGCCGGCATACCGGTCAGTACCGACGACATACCGTCCTGGCAGCTTTTCTATTTTATAGATATTTTTGATTCGAAATATTTTTGTTTAGATACTTTTATGAATAGTATTTAGATATTTTGATGAATAGCAATGATACATTCTAATGTCCATTGGTTTCTTAGTTTTCTTTTGAACAGTTGAGACTAATCCTGATCTAGTCGCGGATCGCGATCGGACGATCACGATTAATTCACCTTCTTTATATATACGATTATGTTTCTTTTCAATTTCTCTTTTACTTTCTCTCGCCACTGTTCATTTATTTTTGTTTCTACTCCGTAATTCTCGGAAGCTTAGAGCTTAGTCTCGAGACCTCAGAGTGTGGTTTCTGAACCCCTCTTGGTGGTGGATTTGAAGAGTTAGGCTTGGAGCTTTATTAGGCAAGTTCATCTTGCCAAACTACTGGACGTATTATTATTTTACTGTGGGTTTTGTCTTCCTACTATCTTGATAGTCCAGTATTTTTTAGTACTTGATTTACTGAATATGTTTCTCCTAAGAATATCATCATTTTGACCGTTTCGAAAATTTGGTCTGAGCTAGACTTTTGTTATCTTGTTGTGCCTAATTATTTTTCTAGTAGGAAACTCCGTATCGGAAATGATACCGAGTGATTTCCATGAGACTTAGCATATAGGCCATGTACGACCTTCCTTTCATGGTTTAAATGTTTTAGCAACTTTCGGGACGAGTTTTGGTTTCCGGAAATTGTTTTAAGCCTTTGGTTTTATTTTTCGGTCAAAATCGGCCAACTGACGGTGTACGTGTGTACCGGCGAAACACCGGTTTGTGATCCCTCTTTTTGGTTGAAAAGCTGCTGTGACACTTTTAGGTATAACAACGGTGTACCAGCCCATACCGGTGGAATACCGGTGCGGCACTTAGATTTTGACAGAAAGTTTTTACCTATAGAAATCGGCATACTGATGGTGTCCCGGTGTGTACTGTTGGAATACCGATCCAATACCCAAGTTGTATATATTCTGATTTTGATTTGATTTCATGATTTCTTCTTCCTTATTGCTTTACTATACATGCTATGCTCAGTTTACTGTCTTGCTCTGTCATGCTTGGTTGGACTCGGTACATGTTCATGTCTAGCTTCTTGATAGTGGCCTGTTATGGTGCAATCCTGATTTCTTATACATGTCTAGCTTCTTGATAGTGGCCCGTTATGGTGCACTCACGATCCAGTACATGTCTAACTTGATTAGTGGCTCATCGTAGCGTACTCATGTCTCGATACTTATCTTGTCTTGTTGTGGCTTGTTATAGTGCACATTCCTGCTTATTTTGTCCAGTCTCGTACGTCTCATATCTAGGATAGATTCTGCAGAATATTACACCCGAAATCCTGAATGAAAATGTTAGTGGTTACTAGCTTGATTATCTAGATCATTGGGAGGGGAGATTTCCAGTTACCTACAAGCCCTTTGTTCTGGCTCCAACCTGAATGGACTTGTAGCTATCTGTCATGATGAGCACACTTTCAGCACACCGTCGAGTGTTGCACCTTTTACATGTCTATAGGATACATTTGTCTCCCGGGTGATGTATCCACCATTACTTTCTTTTGGCCTGGATAAGTCGGGTAGTCTGCAGGATAGGTAACTGAATTGGATTTCTCAACTTGCATATGTTAGTAATAGGATTGTGATAACCCTAGTTAGCTAATGTATCAAGCCATATTCATTGCTTGGCCGTGATTGATGGATGGAGTCCATTTTTGTTTAGTCTAGTCTAGTCTTGTTCTATTTTATCTTATTGCAGTACCTAGCTTTTCTGCTAGTCCTTTACACTACATGCTTGGTTTTACTACATGTCTTACATGCTTGCTCTTACCACTTGCCCTACATACTCGGTTTTATTACATGCTCACATGTCCAGTCTATCTATGTTCACATATTGATTCCAAACATGTTTCTAACTTTCTTTCTTATATATTGTGGTACCAAATTATTATTCCTGTCTCGTTTACTGTTTTACTTAGTGGTGTTATGATTAGTATGTTGGTATTTGCTTATAGTTTGGTTTCCATTGTGGTGCTTGCTATTGGGGGTCTGGCCCTACTGGTTTTGTTTGACCAGATCTAGTTGAGGAGCCCAAGGATCTTTCTGACCTTCCATTCGATGGTGATCACCGGTAGCACCAGGGTGCTTGAGTGGGTGTGTTTTTTCTTACCTACTTTTTTGTACATATTCTTTTGAGGTGTTTAGCCACCAAGCACATGTTTAGCTTATGTTTTGGACTTGACATTTGGCCTACTAGCTTAGACATGGTCTGTATATTTCTAGACTACAGCTAGAGTTGATAATGTATTACTTATACTCATGTTAGTTATTCATTTTGTATTACTAGCTTCATGATCATCTATATGTCATAGTTTAGGACGCTTTACTGTCTTATATGCTTGATGATCATATTCTTGTACATTACTTGTTTGCCTGAGATTGAGATATCTAGGATTATGTGACCTAGGAGCAACTGTTGGTTTGTAGCAGTAACCTCCATATATACAGCTTATATGTTATTTCGGAGTACTGGAGTACTTTGGTATACGTAGCTGGCCTGGTTTGTCCCTACTTGCCAGTATTCTGGTTCTGGGGCGTGACAAGTTCACAGGTCGACTCTTCGACAGAATGGTTTCTCCAGAGAACACGAACGAGGGGGATTGCACGATTCCAAAGTAGCTTGTCCTTGCACTCCAAGACCTGGACCGATTCTTCCATATATGATAAGTCTGCCTTCAGTTCCAGCTGACCAAAATCTACCACGTGGCTCGGATCATGTATATATTTCCGTAGTTGTGAGACATGGAAGATATCGTGCACATCTGACAATGCTGGCGGCAAAGCAAATCGGTAAGCTACTGGGGCGACTCGCTACAATATTTAGAAAGGACCCATAAATCTTGGAGTAAGCTTTCCTTTAACTCCAAACTTGGTGACTTCTCGCATAGGCGTCACCTTTAGAAACACATGATCGCTCTCCAGGGACTCGAGTGGCCTTTGATGGGTATCCGTGTAGCTCTTCTGCCAACTCTGAGCCATCTTCAATCTCTCTAGTATCAGTTTGACCTTCTCTACAGTTTGCTCCACCAGCTTCGGATCGAGAATCTGTCGCTCTCCGACTTTATTACAACAAATGGATGATCTGCACTTCCGGCCGTATAAAGCTTCGTACGGCACCATTTTGATGCTGGACTGATAGCTATTGTTATATGCAAATTCGGCCAACGGTAGATAAACGTCCCAACTTAACTTCAAGTCGATTGGACAGAGATGTAACATATCTTCGAGAATCTGATTCACCCGCTTTGTTTGGCCATCGGTCTGAAGATGATAAGCTGAGCTAAACTTCAACTTGGTTCCCAATGCTGACCGAAGACTACTCCAGAAGTGCGACACGAATAACCCATCCCGATCTGGGACGATGGAGGGACCCTGTGCAGCCAAATTATTTTATCAAGATATATCTGAGCAAGGAGATCGATGCTCCAAGTGACTTTAATGGCAATAAAGTGCGCTGACTTGGTTAGTCGATCGACGATAACCCAGACGGAATCGTTCTCTCGTCGCGCTTCGGCAGGCCAACAATAAAGTCCATAGTGACGTGATCCCACTTCCTTTCTGGAATGGCAAGGTTCTGTATCTCTCTGTTAGGCCTCTGGTGTTCTGCTTTAACTTGCTGACAGATTATACACTATGATATGAAGAGTGTTATATCCTTCTTCATGTCGTGCCACCAAAAGATTGTACGGAGGTCCTTACACATCTTCGTGCTATTAGGATGCAAAGATTATTTCGTATAGTGCACCTCCAACAATATTTCATTTCTCAGTTCCAAGTCCTCTGGGACCCATAGCCTACCTTTTACCCGCAACACTCCGGCCTCGTCTTCCGCAAAGTCAGTCACCTTACCCATTAAAACAAGCTCTAGTATTTTCTTGAGGTATAGATCATCCTTCTGAACGAACTTGATCTTTTCTAACAAGTACGATTCTAGCCGCAACGGTGCCATACTAGCTCCTACGAATCGAACATAGAGTTCAATGCTCATTTCCTCTAAGTCCCGCAGCAGACTTTTGTTGATGGATAACGAGGCTATGTATTTTCTGCTCAATGCATCAGCCACCATATTTATTTTGCCAGGCGTGTAGTCGATCGTCAAGTCATAGTCCTTGATTAGTTCAAGCTAGCGCTTTTGTTGTAAGTTTAACTCCTTCTGAGTGAAGAGATACTTGAAGCTTTTATAATCGGTGAAGATGCTATATTCCATGCCATAGAGATAGTGTCACCACAATTTCAATACGAATACAATTGTCGCCAATTCCAAGTCATGGGTGGGCTAGTTCTTCTCGTGCAGCTTCAGCTGTCGGAAAACAAAAGATATCACCTTGTTCCTCTGCATGAGCACACACCCCAAGTCCTAGCCGGAAGCATCATTGAAGATCTGAAATCCTTCAGTCCCTTCTGGAAGTACGAGTATTGGGGTCGAGACGAGTCGCTACTTTAACACCTAATAGGAAGCTTCATAGTCGTCTGACCATTTAAATGTGACTCCTTTCTGAGTGAGGCGAGTCAACAGCGATGTGATCTTCACAAAGTCTTTTACGAAGCGTTTGTAGTATCCCGCCAAGCCGAAGAAGCTTCGAATCTCACTGACTGACGCAGGCTATTTCCAATCAACAACGGCTTCAACTTTCTTCGAATCAACTGATATGCCTTCGGCGGAGATGATGTACCCAAGGAATGATACACCGTTTAGCCAAAATTCATATTTGCTCTGTTTCGTATATAATTGGTGGTCACGAAGGGTCTGAAGCACGGTCCATAAGTGCTGTACGTATTGCACTATGTCCTTCGAATAGACGAAAATATCGTCTATGAAGACTACTACGAATTTGTCAAGGAACGGACAAAACACCTGATTCGTGAGATCCATGAAGGCAACAGGGGCATTCATTAGGCCAAAGGGCATCACCAAAAACTCGTAATGGCTATAGCAAGTACAGAAAGCTGACTTCGGCATGTTGTCCAGCTTGACTTTGAGTTGATGGTAGCTCGATCGAAGATCAATCTTCAAAAACATCAAGGCGCCTTATAGTTGATTAAAGAGGTCATCGATGCGGAGCAGGGGTATTTATTCCGGATAGTAGCTTTGTTGAGCTCGCGATAGTCTATACAGAGATGCATCGACCCATGCTTCTTATTCACGAACAATATAGGGGCTCCCCATGGTGAGACACTAGGCCGTATGAATCCTTTGTCGAGTAGTTCTTGCAACTGCACTTTAAGTTCTCTTAGTTCTGCAAGGAAATACGGAGCTTTAGAAATCGGGCGGGTGTTGGAGAATGTGTCGATGGTGAACTCAATCTCTCGATCGGGTGGCATGCCAGGTAGCTTGTCCGAAAACATGTCGAAGAATTCTGCTATAATGTCGGTCTGACCCACATTTGCACCATCCTGTCGCATATCTCGAACGGACGACAAGTAACCTTCGTATCCGAAATGCTGCATCCTGCTTCGAACAAAAATTACAGAGATCACCATGTAGGCCACCGATGTTTCACCACACGAGTAGCAGAATTTGGTCTCTTCCAGCAGGTGGAAGGTGACCGTCTTTCCAGCACAGTCGATGGTGGCTTTGCAAGCGCCGAGCCAATCTATTCCCAGTACGATATCACAGTCCTTGATATCTATAAGAATTTTTCAAGCTATTTTTTATATGTTTGGTATAAACTCAAAATTTGTCAATTATCAAAATGGAAGAGATTGTTGGCTCATTGGTCATAGTCACACCTAATTTTAATAATCACATAGACTTTGGTCAATACGCAAATAATACACAGCTACAGGTATAAAAATAGAATGTTTACTTCCAATGTGTTACCATTCGTCGTCTTCATCGTATAATAACTTCATATGTTGATCAAGACATATTTTTATATTTTATTCTATATTTTTTATTTTATTGAGTCTAAGAAAATATGAGGTTGATCAGATTGGCAACTGGCTATCTACTAAACTCCACTTTCCAAATAGCCTACCTATCCACTCCACATTCTAAACGAAGACTATACCCAATACCCAATAAACAAAAAGCCAAACAAATGAGAAAATCTTCATGAAAGAACTCTGCCCGAGTTCGGCCAAGTTGGTTCCTGACTATTTTGGTCTTTCTGAAGATCTGCAACCACTTTTCAAATTACGAAAAATGTGGACCCGAACTCATGTCGTGTTCTGCCCACAAAAATGTTATAAATAGAGAAAAAATTCCCATTCCAAATCACTCATTCATTCTTCTCTTCTCTATCTATTCAGAAGCATTACAAAGCTCTACACTTTCATATCTAGCCTTTAACAACTCCTTGCCAAGCTATGTGCCTTTCCGGTTCGATCTAGAGTTTGGTTCGAGTTGTAAAAAAGGCTTTCCAAAAACGTTCCAGTTTTCAAAGTTTGTCTTATTTGAAGTTGCGAGTCCTTAGAACGGAAACTCGTGTTGTAAGGAGCTACAAGCGCTCGGTTAAAGACTGTGCCATAGTGAATTAACATCGAGTAGGAGTACTCGAGACTGGACTAGTCCTCTTAGAGGGATGCTAGTATACATCGATGTGTCATGAATTTGCTTTTCTGATGCTCTTTACTTTACGTATTTAATTTTTGTAGTTTGCTATCATCTGCTAGTACTTTATACCTGTGATACTGCTTATAATATTTTTATTGGTGATTATCTTTCTGCTATACACACGCACTCTATTCACCCCCTCTAGAGGTGCTCAATGTTCCAAGATTTTCATGTAATGAAGAGTGAGATAACCCACTCACCTAAACCAATACTAAGTAATTACGTGAAGCAAGCATCTTATTCGGTGATCTTACTATTATTGCCTTAGGATCGGTTTTATGGCATAATTTCAAAAGCAGTAAAATATTTACCCATGTAAGCATGTTATAGATAACACATGAAATGCAAGTATGTCAAGTACTGTGTCCCTACAACATACAGTGTTAGCCACATAAAGTATATAAACATAGTGATCGTGAACATCTTCGTATCATCCCAAACTCACTCGGTTGCAACCAATGCCATTATCATAACTATAAACATTTCAGGATTATCTATGCACCTGATGCTAATCTCAAACAATCAGCCCTATCTATATGAAGATCATTGGCATTCTGAGCCATAATGGATTGTATCTCAATGTAAAACGTCGATTGCTTCGGTACGGGTTGTTAATCCAGCATCCAAAGAAGTCTGACTTATGGATAGGTGGCTTATCACATCAATAGCAGGATGTAACCCGTCTGAATGAAGTTCACTACGAATACCTCTCAAATCCCTCATAGGCCAAACGGTTCCGGTGTCCTGGCGATCCACGTTCGAGCCTTCTACATCGACTCAGCGTAATGTATCGTGCGGTACAGGACACATGCCGCAACCGAGCCTGCAGCCTTACCTATTAACGTCGAACCAGAGGAGCCTAAGCGTCAACCTGCAGCATCAAGGAGTTAAAACTTTGAGGTGTCAAAGATAAAGAAAATGTGTCACACTTTCTTTTTGCGGTACGGAAGATCCTTCCTTGGCCATCGACTGATTGGAAGATTTAGAAAACCATTTCGAACTTCTAGGCATCGAAGAGTCCAAGAAAGTCGCATGCACTAAACTTCAACTCTGATTGAATGCGCACGACTGGTGGGCCGTATAGAAATGAGCGATATGTCGCGACAACGATGCAGCGGCGATCTCTTGGGCAACATTCCAAAAGGCGTTCGAAGTTGAGTACATTTTCACAGCTGTTCAACGAGAGAAAAATAATAAATTCATGCAGGTGAGACAAGGGAACATGATGGTACGGCAGTACGCAACAGAATTTAATAAATTAGCCAATTTGTTGGAGGCATTCGTACCAACTATGGAGAGTCATGCTCGACAGTTCGAAGTGAGTATTCAACCTTCTATCTCTGCCTACGTGTTAATTCATTAACACCCTAGTCCCAAAATATGTAGTACTAAAAATGTACATGCCATCCGTATAATAAATATTCGTAAGCTGTAAATGCAGTATATAGATAGCCATGGTTTACTAAATCTCATCCACAAAATAAGGAAAATAAAATTATTATAAAATCAAATTGTATTCGTGTCATTCATGTCCTCTCATGTACTATCATTTGCTCCTTGTGAAAATAATAATCGTGCACGTAACGTGTTATGATCGAATCCTTGTGTATTGATTGGGGCGGATGAGTAGAAGTGGTTATGTGATTAAATTCCTTAGTGTACCCATATATATGTCGATTATGCCCTCATGTACAATCGAGTTACCGTAGATTACACATGTGCAACCTAAACCAATCACATAACAGTCTTGTGCTCTGAATCACTTATATTTATTATAGTTTACATATTTTCTATTCTATTCATATACACAGTTTTCTTTTTTATATTTCTTGTATTCTTGTACTTCTATTACAGCATATCATGTATCTTATTCTATTGCTAGTTCTATATTTCCTACCATGCGATGAAACTGCATTCAGAGTTATGTATTTCACTCCAACATTGACTGGATATGTTGACAAAATTTTATAGAGAACTTGGAAGATTTCTTCACTACTTACTATGGCACAGACTTAGACGACACTTGCGACCTGGATCATCAGGAGGATCCAGCTAGCCTAGAGGAGACACCAGTAGTGCCTAGAATAGACTGCTAGGACATTTATCTAGATTGTCTCCAGCTGACTTCTGATATGTTATTATTTCATATACTTGTTTGTTGTGTTGATAACACTTAGACTTATTTCTATTCTGGCTTGTATCGTACTTTGACATTCTATCGAATCTATATCGTGTTTTTATTCCTCCTTAGCTATTTGTGATTGAATTGTATCTTTCTGAGATTGTCCTCCGTATGGAGTATATATTTGATAGGTACATTATACTATTTAATTGTTATTGAGACCTAGGACAACGTTCTACCACGATACTGCAGCATAGATTGGACATACCTACGATCTCGTACCCTTTCACTGGGTGTGGGTCATGACACCTGACTAAGATTTACCTTGATGAGATTGTGCGACTGCATGGGGTTCCATATCCATCGTTTCAGATCGGGATGGGCTATTCTTGTCACGTTTCTTGAGTAGCCTTCAGTCATCTATGGGGACTAAGTTCAAGTTTAGCACTGTTTATCATCTCCAAACCAATGACCAAATAGAGAGAGTGAATCAGATATTCGAAGACATGCTATGGTTCTATGCAATAGACCTGAAGTCAAGCTTGGACGTTCATCTACCGCTAGCGGAATTTGTATACAACAATAGCTACCAGTCCAGCATCCAGATGGTGCCTTACGAAGCTTTGTACGAGCATAAGTACAGATCACTCATTTATTGGGATGAATTTGGGAAATGGAAAATTCTTGGCCCGGAGCTGGTGGAGCAAACCGTATAGAAGGTCAGGCTAATACGAGAAAGACTGAAGATTGTACAGAGTCGACAAAAAGCTATGCCGACACCCATCAATGGTCACTCGAATTCATAGAAGGCGGTCACGTGTTTCTGAAGGTAACGCCCATACGAGGAGTTACCAGGGTCGGAGCAAAGGGTAAGCTGACTCCTAGATTTGTGGGTCCTTTCAAAATTCTTAAGTAAGTCGCCCCAATAGCTTACCAGATTGCATTATCGTCAGCACTATCGGATGTGCACAATATTTTCTGTCTCACAACTACAAAAATATGTGTATGATTGCATTGTCGCCAGCACTATCGGATGTGCACAATATTTTCTATGTCTCACAACTACAAAAATAAGTGTATGATTCAAACCATGTGGTTGATTTGGGACAGCTAGATCTGAAAGTAGACTTGTCATACGTGGAAGAATATGTGCAGACCTTGGAGCGCAAGGACAAATTACTTCAGAATCATACGATTCCTTTCGTTCGTGTACTCTGGAGGAACCATTCGGTCAAAGAGTCGACCTGGGAACTTGAGTCTGAGACGAAAGTAAAGTTTTTTCATTATTTTCTTAGAGGTAGGTTCTATTCTTATGTTTTGAAGACGAAACTTTTTCTTAATTGGTTATAATATAGTCATGTCCCAACATCCTGCCTTGTTCCTCGTCGCGATACGAGGAGCACGGTTGAGAAACATTATTGCTATCGATTAGTCGTACTGGTTGAATCAAGATCCTTTCCTCGTTATGGATCGACTTCTCCATAATCAAGTTCTATATTCAACGGACTGTGTTTCAAGGATAGACTATATGGCTAAGTCGGGAGACCTCCCACTATTCTGTTTTTTATACCACACTTGCATCTTTGGTTTGGTTTTGTGAATGCATTTTGTGAATATTTTTGATGGATTTCATTGCTTATGTTCTTTGAACTTCACACTTCATATCGAATCCAGGAGGAAAGGATAGAATATTGATCGTTTGCTTATGCAATTTCAGATGAACACGTAGCGAACGTACGGCTTAGAAGACTCATTTCTCTCGCTCATTCATTTCACGGTGAGTGGCTCGACCTTCTCTTCTTGACCCTCATATTCTCCAATCAATCGATAATATCAATAATCTGAATGCTAGATATAGAGGCATGCACTCAATGTTACATATATGTTTTTATATAACTGTACATGTTTACTTGTGTATAACTGATATAGAACTGTTGTACCAGTAAACTGTTCATATGTTTACTTATGTCATGCCTTCAATGAATTGTGTTAAATAAAGGGAATGAATCAACGAATGAACATTTCAAAATGATCAGGCAGGACACGCTGAACTTGGTTAAGTTTTCTATAAAATCGTAGATCATGCTTGAGTAACTAATTTTAGTCTAACACGGTCATAGACAACTTGTGCACAAGGGCGATGTTTCTTCAAACAGTATCCTGGGCCAACGGGATTCGACCTAGAGAAAACATGATGTAGCTGAGCTGGGTTAAAGCAACGGGTACGTTAGGGACTTTCAGCGAAGCTGCTACTTGCCTTAAAAGGATCCGTCTAACCATGTTATGTCCAAAATGGCTAGTCAATGCCAGTGACCTCCACAATACATATTGTTTTAGCTATTGATAACAAATTGACATGGAAGATTATGGTAAGCTTTATATTATAACAGCACACTCTGTCGTGGGTAAGTCCTAGCATAATTTACCTTGTTTATGCCTTATCAACTGCTTATATAAAATTGACTAAGATGGCTAGAAAGATCACTAAAATATGCTGCATGTTTCACATAACTTCTTGAACCAAATGAGAGTGTGAAATTTAATTAGTCATTCACCAGTACACGAAATGTACTAATCCCTGCTCTCCACATGTGTTACGAACCAAAAAGATGTGCCGAACAACTAAAGGTGATGCTTGAACCTTTTAAAGCCTAGCTAGAGTGTGAAGGCGTACTCAGCTCTTTTGAAGACCCTGCTCTAATCCAAAGAAGATGGCTCAACTCTCTCTGATCCAAGGTGTCTTGAATGTTTTGGTTGTATAAAGGGGTATGATGTATGGAATGGCTATCTCATCGCGTTCATCTTGTAATTGAGTCAGTTTGCAAGCTTGCGCGATAACTCTCTTTTGCATCTGTGTCAATGTAAATAATTTCAGTATTATCAATGAAAAGAAAGTTTTCTTCTATATCAGTATGTTCAATTTACTCTGTCTACTCTCTTAAATGTTGTGTTTTGGGTAACTTTATGTAACTACCTTGTGCAGACGCAACTTAGGCTCGTACGATATCATGTCTGGGGGGACGACTATCGATTCTACCGAATTGGGGAATGACAATAACTGTGCGTGCGTGTCACAGCCTAACCACCATGTGGCATTTGGTTGAGATTTGATTGTTGCTGAGATCTTGGATTGTTGATACCCATCATAAGTTTGACAAAGTAGTGACACATGGCATGTGCCAACTTCTTTAAGATCTTGTTCTATTGAAATAAAATGATTTTATATCATGGAGCTTTCATGGAAACAATATAGCATGAAAATCCAGCACATAAGATTTTGACTTCATGGGAGAATTAGCGCATAGGAGACTCACCAAATGGGAGGCTCGACGCATGGGAGGACTACCAAATGGAAGGCTCGACGCATGGGAGGACTTTGTCATTTCCAAGCACTATTAGCCCAATGATTGTATCATTTTTGAATATAAAATTGATTAAGTTTAAATAATGATATCACTATTCATGTAATCACTATCATGTTACAACTTAAACTTAGCATTATCCTACTGTTCATTAAATTTATCATATTGTTATACTTCTCTATTCGCCTAGCATGTACTTGTAGACAAGCAGTAAGAACTATGAAACCATGACATATGCAATAAAAATTAATGATGGGCCAAAATGGCGTTATATAAAAAGATTTCTCTGAACCGTTTAACGACCTATCTGGGGCCTTGTACTCGAGGATTTTGCTGACTGTTCAGTAGATAGGGATTGACGAGGTAGCACCCGTCGTAGGGTTCGGGGCGAAGACCCCGAAAGGTATTCAGATTTCCAGATCAGTTTATCTTTGGCCGAATGTCGTCAAGGGAAAAAGTTATCATGATACAAAAGAAGAAGACGAGCGAGCCATGCCAGCAAGATTCATTTGGACATCTATATGCTGCTCGGCTTTATCTTTTTATGTAATTTTATACTTGATTGAGTCTAGAACTTATGTACATCGAGTCGTACTTGGTACCAGGAGTCAACTCGACCAAACAAAGTCCACTCAAACAAAAGTCTGAAACCCATTCGCAAAAGCGAAACCCAAAATCCAACAAACATATTCCAAAATCAGTCAAAATCTATACCAGATTTGTCCACCAAACTTGGTCCTAGCATAATTGGCAATCCCAGACAGTTGTGAAATCTCAGATATTGTGGTTTCTAACGTTCGAAAAAATTCAAATATACAACTGAATTTTGCCTAACTCTGTCCATATAAAGCCTATAAAATAGAGATAGATTTTCACATTCTTACTCACTCACTACACAACCAATCTTCTATCCTATAGT
>JANAVB010025130.1:0-136355 GCA_029216955.1 Iris pallida
GGTTCTTCGGAAATACCCTACACTGATGCTCCGTGAACGACAAAGTAAACACCTGCTAGTCTCTTTCTGCAGTCATTCCATCCATGACCCAACTTTTTGCATAAAGTACAACTAATGGGCTGCTACCTAGGTTCCTGTTGGTAAAGTGTATGTCCCTAGCCCTGAAACTGCTGTTGAACAGGCCTCTACTGCTGCTGCTGTTGATGAATCTTTACGTGAGGCCTCTTGGCCTGGCCTCCACTGCAACTGGCTCCATGAGCGTCTTGTCCCCTCTTGAGCTTCAGCTCAAGATCATTATCTGCTGCTAGGGCACCCACCAGAATCTCCTCAAAAGTGGCACTCCGGTCACTCTTGGTCAAGGACATGACCTCCTTGACTAATACCTTCCCGAACCTCCGAGCCTTTGCTGTCTCACTGAGTCCCTCAACAAATCTGCTTAGATGGCAAAACTCCCCAACGTACTCCTCGACAGTCTGACTGCCTGAACTAAGCTCTCAAAATGCGACTCTAGGGCACCAAGAGCTGTGTCAGGGAAAAAATTCTCCTTGAACACCTTCTTGAAGGTTGCCCAAGTCTGTCCCTCTGTACCGACCCTCGGTTCCGTCTGGTACCATGTGCGGGCTAGGTCCTGCAACTGACTACTTATCGCCTTAATCTGCAGTTGAGTTGGTATCTCTGCCAGCCGAAAGATCTCCTCGATGTGCTCTATCCAGTCATCCATATACAGAATCCCCTCTATAGCGCGGAAGTCCCTTGGACGTATCTTCTGGAACTCCTGGATCCCTGGTGTCTGTGGTTGATACTGCTGTATCTGGCATGCCTGGGGCTGTACAATGACTCGCTACCGTCGTCAGAGCAAGCTGATGGGCATTCTCTATGTCCTGCTGAAAATGAGCGGACTACTGCTGCTGAGGCCTCCACGATCATCTGAAAGAAGGCGAACAACTGTGCTGCGTCAACCGATCCCGAAGGTGGCTGCTGCTGGAAGAAATCAGGAATGACGGGGGAAGGTACCTGAACAGGCGGATGTGCACCCCCGCCTGCGGCAGAAACTCCAACATAAGAAGGTAGCATGGGAGCTGCCTGACCGGCTGGGCCAGACGAGAGGTGGCAGACCTCTCAGTAGTATCCCTCTGGCCGGAGCGATGGGATCGTGTCTGCACCATCCTGGAGATAGATCAAACAGGAAGGCAATTACTGAGAATGAATCGATAACGTCAATGGAGGACAATTTATTTCAAAGGAAGACAATAAAGCAGCAAGAATTTTATATGACGGAATCAGATAAGAGTTTTCCTATGTGTGATTGAGTACCTTCAAAACTATATCCTATATCCTACTGCAGGCTGTAGTGATACTCTAGTTCGAATACCAATACATAACTCGGCCTGCATGGGCCACGACTAAAAATGTGTCACGACCTGTACCCAGTGTAGGGGCATGAGAAGTGGGTACGTCCAGCCTACGCCGCAGTATCGGCGGTAGAACGCTATCCTAGGTCACATACATCTAACAATTATAAGGTACCTGTACAGTATATACTCTCCAAACGGAGGATAATACAGAAATGTACAGCTCAATCACAACTAAGGTAGAAGTACGATAAGATAAATAGATAATAAAAATCACCCAATAAAATACAACAGGAGAAGAAGTCTAAGTGTCAAAGATAAAATCTCCACAAAAATCCATAATAACAACATGATCCCAAATATAAACATAAATGTATCCAAATGAGACAAGACATCAAAATAAAATAGAAGTCTAAGCTAACTAGCCTATACTATAGGGGTGACATCCTCTACTACTGATGGATCCTGCTGAAGGTCCAAGTCGCAGGTGTCATCTATGGCAGCTCCATAATAGGTGGGCAAAGGTTCTCGTCATCCTCTGTAATATTTTCAACAGGTCCAGTCAGGACAGGAACGAGTACAAAATCTCAATAATTTATATCAAGACAGGAATATAAAGCATGTAATAGAGTAAAATACATAAAACGCTGAAAAAAGTACATGTAGTAAAAGAGAGAGAACTGTAATGTAAATAGCTACTATAAGTAGAGAACTATCAGTGACTAGTGATGTAGAGTACAAGATAGACATGTGAACGACTTGAATTTACACATGATTACACTAAAGAGTTTGCACAATGATTACACTACTTTGGAATTGTTCACATGACTGCTTCTACTCCCCCGTACCCCAATCAATACACAAGGATCCAGATAAGTTATGTTATTATACAATATTTTACATGAGGGCCCATAAATGGGTGCACATGAAGTTATACATGAGGGCTCTGTGAACATGAGAGTACATGAATCACAAGAGTATACATGAATAGTGAAAGCACAGGAGTACATAATGAAAGTGAAATGCACATGACATGATGTACCCGATGCTCCCGAGGGGGATAACATCTCAATGTAAGGATCCATATAGTACCAATCCGTGTTAACAACGTGACAACATCAAGTAAAGTAATCTAGAGCAAGAATATAAATCCTAACTAGTATAAAATGATCAAAGAATGTACTCGCCTGATATCCTGTATGTCCGATGAGAATTGATGTCCAAATCAGAGTAAATGAGTCCTATTTAGAGCAACACAGGTCACAACATGTCCAATAAGGTAAAACTGTAGATTACAATACATACTACATGATTCTAGGTCGATCTAGGCCAAAGTCAACTCTTGGTCAACTATGGTCAACTATAAGTCAAACTAGGTCAACTATAGTCAACTGTGGTCAAACGATCTAGGTTAGTCTATTCTAGGTCTAAACAGTATCTATGCCATATACATAAACATTTACAACCTCATAACATAGCCTATAGAGCTACACTATACGCTAGGCCTATATTCAATTCATGAATGCATGCACGCATAGCCTATAGAGCTACATTCATTGTTACATATATATTTGCATTCATGTATTTATACATACATTGCATTCATATATCCACACATTACATACATGGATATATAACATACATGTATACATTCATACATGCTTATGTTCATACATTACATAGAAATCAAGCCCAACTCTATCACCTCTATATATAACAAATACATATCATTACTACATATATATGTAGTATACCTATACATGTGTCACAGATATGGGAACCCTCATATCTCACCTATATATATACTATTTACATATTTAACTAATGAATCAAAGAGGAATACAGGAATGAAATACAAACATGCTCGTATGCAGTCTAGTCCATCTAGGAATGCATAAATGAAAATGTTGTGAATGAAATGCAAGGGGGCAGGACAAGTCATGTCCTGTGGCAGTACAGTAAACAAAAATGGACTGGTACCCATACATGGATAAAGTGGCTGGCTACTCGAGGTCTGAAATAAGGGAAAGGGATATCTGGATTTAGATATTAGGACAGAACAGTGGATTGGGTCGACCATGGCAACTATGGATAGAACATGGCCTAAGTAATTTACCCAAGGCAGGACAATGATCATGGTGAAGATTGAACCCCAAGTTCCATATGGAATGAACTGGATGGGAATGGGAGTGCCATTGTGAAGCCTAAGTGGTCATTGGATAAGGAACATGCAGGACAATCTAATGTGAAGGCTAAATGAGGAATGCAGTGAATGATTTTAGGATACCTGCTACAAAGTGGAGGGTATATACAGAATATCAACCATGTTCTGATACCATGATAGGTATCAGAGAAATACAAGGGTGGAGCCCTGTTATGCAGATTAAAGGTATGTTCCAAATGAAGGAATGCTATGAATGTTGTAGTGGATCCTAACAGGTGGTTTGATGCATTACAGGTAATGCAAATGGGTCAGTAAAATATACAGGCAAGTGCAGTAGCATGTGAGTAGTGTGTTCGAGTGTCACTTGATGAATGTAATGCAGTGAGAGAGGGGTTAAGTCTAGCCTAGGCTATGCAGTACACGTGTGTTACAGCAGTAAATGTAAAATGCAATGCAACAGGGGGTGAATTGGGATATGCAGTGAATGAGGTTATGTTAGGATGTCTCTGATACATCAAGTATTAGAGGATGTTGATGTATGCAGATATGTGTGGGAGTCTGGCAGAGCAGTAAAAAATATGTGCATGCAAGGGTGTGAATCAAGTGTCAATGCAAAGGTGTACAGACAAAGGAAATCAAGTATGCAGCAAAGTGATTGTGTCAACTTGTTATCAGAGTTACTGAATTCAGAACATGTGTTCGAGTGTGACATGTGAATGTAACAATGTGTGAAGTGGATGTCACATACAAGTGTCCAAACAGAGAAATTTATATTAAATCAGAAAACACAGTATCAGTACATGTTCGAAACCCTAAATTACATGTAAAGGCATGATTTAACATCAAATTAATGTGTGTCAACAAGTGTCAGACATGTATTCGTGTCATAGGGGTCTAAATGTATCCAAACAAGTAGACACGTGGTGTCCAAAACAGAAAATACTAAAGTATCAGAAAATAGTGTACAAACTGTGCTCGTGCATTGTGTTCGGGCTCAACTGGACTCGACACAAGACACGAGAGGTGTCGTGCTTGTGTCCACACCTAACCCAGGTGTAGGGCTACATGTTTAACACCCTGACACGTCACCACGACATGTCTAGGGGCGACCTAAAACCCGTGTCAGTACAAGAATTCTGCTCGTGCACAGTGTGTGTAAAATCCATGCTAGTGCGATTTCTCCCAAACCAGAGCACGAGACTTGATAAAACTTTCGGGGCATGCTCGCAGACATTGCCCTGACGTTCTCACCAAGTTTCGTGTCAAACCGCACCGTGTCGTGTCCTACAGGACACTCGAGTAGTAGGGCACTGAGATATTATTTCGTGTACGGGTTCGTGTCCAATTTTGGACACAAAAACTGACACGATTCATGCTCAGTCCTCACGAAAATCAAAGTATACATGAATATCTACAAAATTGTTCAAATACAATTTGAAAATAACAAAATAAAATTCATTGTGGCATTCCATCGAACACCTATGCACACACACTGATACGTGTCCGATACGGACACCAAATCAATACAAATTCTCACCAAACTCTCATAGCTAGGGGACACCTAGATGGATGCATCTATGAAAAGAAATCAGGATTTATAGGTGATTTGAAGGGATTACATATTGAGAGTCAATCTCAATGAAAAAGCCACAAATTGTGAAGTCCCCTTCCTCAAGCAATATCCAAATGAGCTCCCCTCATTACAAGCTAGCCTCCTTCAACCTCTATCCCAGATTTAGAATCAATTGCAAAAGATTGGGATCAATTTGGTGGAGGAATGTGGAGATTTGATGATTTGGGGAAGAACTATTAGGGTTTCTAAAGGAGGATTTCTAAAGGAGGCAAGTGAGTGTTAAGAGGCATTATATAGGGGTGTTGGGGTCTCCATATGGCTGCCATAGCTTGGTTAGGGTTAGGATTTAGACATGGAGAAAGGCTATGGGCTCTCTAGCAATCAATTCTATGTCTCAACTTAAGGCCCAAGCTAATTCTAGGCAAAAGCTAATAAAATATCTAACTTACAAATATCTAGATATTCTCTAACTTAGTTATTAAGTCTCTAACATTCTAACTAAACCTCCATGAACATCACTAACATCTAGGTTAGGTCAAAACTAGGTCAGTCTCTAATAATAATATTAGCACCATAATAATCAATCAAAATTCATTTTTTTCATTTAAAGTCAAAAATGACCAAAATACCCTTAGGCAAAAATGTAGAAATAAATCACCCTAATCACATGGTTAGGTTTCCATGGTCATGGTTAGTCTCTAGGTCAAGTAGTATATAGGGTTTCACTAGCAAAACACCAAAATCACAAATCACAAATTAAAATAGTTTTAAAAGAATTAAAAATTACGAAAAATCGTAACATGATTTAAATCTCATTATTAAAAGACTAAAATTATAAAAGTTTAAAATTACCCTCATTTAAAAAAGTGGGTGTTACCACATCTCCTTCGAAAATAATCTGAGAGGTTATATAATAGGTAACATATTGTTGGTATACCTTCTTACCCAGTCATTAAAGACGTTTGTCTGGTCACAGAGTTAAAACATAACATACTAAGCATAAGTCATCTTGCTGATAATGGTTATGACATTAATTTCATGAAAGACAAATATTCTATATATGATATGACTACTGGGGCCTTAGTTTATGAAGATATAAAAGAGGATAATATATATGTTTTCTATTTATCGGATAGTACTAATAATGAAGGTAAGTATCTAATAGCTATCAAAGATGAAAGCTGACTATGGCACATGAGACTAGGACATACAAATATGGATACCATATAAAGACTATCAACGAAGAAATTGGTAGAAGGATTACCTGAAATTTCATTCAAGAAAGACATGGTATGTTCTGATTGCGAGAAAAACAAAGCAACTAGGTCATCATTTAAATCCATAAACGTTGTAAGTACTTCAAGACCTTTGTTATTATTACATATGGATTTGTTTGGACCAAGTAGAGTCGCAAGTCTTGGTAGAAAACTCTATGCTTTTGTTATCGTTGATGATTTTTCTCGTTATACTTATGTTTTCTTTTTATCAAATAAAAATGATGTACTTTTTGAATTTAATTTTTTTTGTAAAAAGGTTCAAAATGAAAAGGGATTCATGATTACTCGCATCCGAAGTGACCATGGAGGCGAATTCAAAAATTTTATTTCAAATTTGAATGGTTACTCTCATGAGTTTTCTTGTCCTAGGACTCTCCTACAAAATGGTGTTGTGGAGAGAAAGAATAGAACTCTCAAAGAAATGGATAAGGTTATGCTTAACCAGTATAAGTTTTCGAAATATTTTTGGACTGAAGCTGTAAGTACAGCTTTTCATATTTTAAATAGGGTACTAAGTCAGCCTATATCGAAAAAGACTCCCTATGAACTGTGGTCCGATCATATTCCAAATGTTTTATTTAAAGTTTTTGGATATCGCTGTTTTATTTTGAACACAAGGATAACTTGGAAAAGTTCTACTCTAAGGCAGATGAAGAAATATTTCTTGAATATGCTGCTATGAGTAAAGGTTATAGAATTTTCAATAAGAGGTAATTGGTTGTTGAAGAACCGATTAATGTTACTTTTGATGAATTTAACAATCAATTGCCAAGTGACAACGACGGCGAGGACTCAGAAAAAATATCCAAAAAAGCACTTGAAGATACTGACACTGGAACTAGTTATTTGGAGAGTCTGCCAAAGAATATGAGATTCATGTCTGTGGACACACACAAAAAGAAGAAGAAATATTATCTTTTCTTTATTGGCGCAAGGCACCACAAATCGAGTACACCTGAAAGATCCTGCGCTGAGGATCCCCGAGTACAAAAAAGAATTATGGGGAATGGGACGATGGAGATCGAGCGGCAGTTGCTCCTTGACTCCGTTGACACTCCGATTACAAAAGTGGAAGAAAACCTAAGAAAATTGCTAACTCTCGGCTCACTGGCAAGAAGTGCATCAATTTGGCTCTTGAAAATGCTCTTCGTTCTTTCTTTTGAAAAGGGATGAGACCCCTTTTTATATTAGTTTTTGAGTTGGAATGATGTTATGCGCCCACATGAGGAAACACACTAGTTTTTATGTGGGCACATGGTCCTACTTTGGGCGCATAGGATGTAGGCGCATGCAGGCTGTATGGTCGTGGGTTGATCGTGGTGCTGACGTGGTCGCATGCTTCGGTGCACGACTGCTCGTGGAGACTGACGTGGCCGTATGCTTCGGTGCATGTTTTGATCGTAACTTTGACCGAGTCAGGGGATGTTTGGGCTTGGGCGCATAGCCTGAAACAGGGCTATGCGCCTACCTTCTGGGGGAGCTCGTCTTGGGCGCATAGAGCTTCACAGGGTAACTTGGGCACATAGAGCTTCACAGGGTGACTTGGGCGCATATGTCCTCATTGGCTTGGGCACATAAGGCTTAATTACTGAAATTTTCATGCTTCTACAATACTACCTTCAAAGTTTTCGATACTTGAACGAGTTCAAAATACTTTGAAAGAAGCATGGACCGTCTTTTCGTGATGCAGTGAGCGCATAGCATGGCTCTCTCTTTGGGCGCATAGAGTTTGGCCAGCCTGTCAGAGAGATGACTATTGAGATCTTCCTCGAAAATTTGAACTGACAGATTCATCGGGGTAGAATTTGAAGAGGTCCATCCTTCATACGTCGTCCATGTCAGCAAGTGGCATTCACATAGTGTGTAAGAGGCTGGATCTTCACGTGGGCGCATAAGCCATGGTGAGCGCATAGTACGCAATGGACGTATAGGCGCATAGGAATAGTAGGCGCATAAGAAATGGCATATGCCTATAAATAGGCTTTGAAAGAGAGAGAAAGTTCATTATTCTTATTTCTCTTAGAATTTTCAAAAGACTCTTTATCTCCTTTCTTTACGAACCATGTCTCCCAAGGTCGCCAAGAGATCTGCGAAAGGCAAGGGGGCTGCACCGAGTGGCTCTCCTCCCGCGGCAGCGTGATCACCAGTCCAGGACCCGATTCTGGGTGAGGCCTCGCCTCAAACAACAAAATATCGAGCATTAATTTGCCATATTTAGACTTTTCTTCTGCCTGGGCGCATGCGCCTAAGGCAACATACTTCTGTGAGCATTCTTATGCGCCCACAGAAGTCATGCGCCAACACTGTGGTGTGCTATGCGCCCATATGTTACCATGTTATGCGCCCATATGTTGTTTGCATGTTATGTGCCCACATACTGTTATACTTTATGCGCCCACATGTTTGTTTTTGGCACAAATTCCTTTGGGCACATAGCCCTTTGGGCGCATAAGAGTCCTTCAGCACTTAGTTTTTCCTGCAGATTCTGGGTCTGACTTTCTCTTCTGTTTTTGTAGTAAACATGTTTGTCCCAGAACTTGGCGGTATCCCTTTCGGCTTTGCTTGCCACATCCTCGGCACAAGCCTCATAACCGACATGGTCAGCAATGTTTAGGCCAAGATTAGTCATGATCCACCTACGGAACGGACGATCGTCATAATTGAATAGGACAAAACCTTTCTGAAGCAGATGATTAATGATGAGGAACTCTTGCTCGGAGGGACGTACCGTTTGAAGAAGCCGTACTTCCTGTTCGGTGACAGTATAGGATTTGATAATGATGAGACGATATGTCTAGAGGACCCTCTGTTAGTTAAATTAAATGACCAAAGAATAGGGTTGACATCTATGAAGCGCCAATATCCTCTGACGACGTTTGCTGATCTAGCTGTATAGGGGCATATGAAATGGGACCTGACCTCTGAACTACATGGGGTTGTTTCTGGCAGGATCCAATTCAGTTTTGGTGACCGGAAGAAGGACACGTTCAAGTGTGTCAAGGGTTCCACGTCCTACTCCATGAGGGGGCTGCACCCTGGTGTCATAATGAACGATGTTCCGACTGATCTTCACCCCTATGCGGCTGATACTCTCTCTCTAATTTGATGCTGTCAAAGAGGGGTCATACCCGGAATAGAAGCTGCGGATGGAAGTTTGGAGGCATTCCCTCCCGTTCTGGAGTGACCTTACTAGATGGGCGCTCTCGACTTACGAGGCCACTCTAAAAGCTGTCGGTCTTCTTTATGCCATTAGAGCTACCCAATATGGTATTAAGGTCAACTGGCCAGTGTTTATCTCCTTGGCAGAGTTATACAACTATCACACATGCACCTTCTTCACTCCGGGTGGGGAGATGAGTTTGGCTCTACATGAGATGCATGCGATATCCAAACTTCCCTGGGGGACGGAGCCATATACAGAATACGTCCCCAGTGATGCAGAGATCTTGGATTTGGAAAAGGAGAACCCTGATATGACGCAGGTGTACAAAGAGTTACTCTATCACTTTTTTATTTGTCACCAGATTACGAAGAAGGGTAAGACTGAGGGGTCCCTTCCGTATACGAGGGCCTGGACTAACTATGTTTTCACCAGAGAAGGGGGGACGCCCCAGTCTCCTTCTCGTCTCGTAAGCCCTTGACGAGCTCTGAGATAGAGCAGCTGATGGCAGATCACGGAGCGGCGGATGCCAAAGATAGTGATGATCCTGAAGGAAACTCCCCGATTTATCATTTTTTCAGGCAAGCCGAGTTCAAGATGTTAGAAAAGGTAGTGCTAGCCATTTCCTGATGATATGGGTTCGTGACTGCGTAGTCCCTGGTGGTTTAGGGTCTATTGAGAAAATCAGTCGGGGTATGATACTTTCGACTGTAAAGCTGGCCTTTGGACGCCCACTTGCTCTGCTTCCAGCGATGGTCTATGCCATCCAGTGGGGTTTGCGACATTTTGTTGTGAATGCGATAACACCCGAAGGTAGAAAGGACTTTGCTAGGACTGAGTTTTCCTTCCACTATCTGATGGGATGGCTCGTGAAGATGGAGGGAGAACACATGAGTCTCATCCTTTTCAAGGATGAAACTGCTCGTCAAGAAGAGGCGCGCCGTCGAGCTACCGTGAAGTCTGAAGCCGAAATCGCGACTCTAAGGGACAACATCAATCGCCTATGTATCCCTTAGATTTTTTTTTTTGTAACTATTTTTTCAGCCATCACGACTCTTGTACCACTTTTCTTCCGTCTATTTGATAGACGTTCGAAATAAAGAACAAAGAATCTTTTCAAAATGAATATGGTTTTGTGAAATATCGAAACTAGAGGTAATGTGGACGTAGTAATGATATTTTTGGTGGGTATTCTGCTGGGGGATTTGATGTAGACCTATTATCCGTTTCATATTCAAGTTTTTTTTGAATATAGATAATAAGTTGAACGAAGCTGCTAATAAAGGTAATATGGACGTAAAAGCAGGGGATGTTCTATATCTGACCAGAGGTAATATGGACAAGAAAAGATATATAACATTAAGTAGGAGTGGATAATTCAGAGGTAATATGGACATGATTATCCTTGATGAATGCTTTGTTCAAAGGTTATATGGACATGGCAAAACATTTCTTAATCATTCCACTGAGGAAATAATTATCGAAAAACAATTCAGAGGTAATAGGGACGTGACTTGTTTTCGTCAAACCGAGTTTGGACAGAGTCAAAAGCGAGAATGATTCCACTGGGGAAATATTTTAGAGGACCTATTATCCAAGGTGTATTCAAGACTCTTGAAATACGGATAATAGTTAGATAATTTTTCGAATCACCACTACAACAGATATGGGATATGATAGCGTGCGCTGAACGCTGTAGAATGCATATTATAGCATATTCCGTCCGCTATATATGCTCCCGCTATAATAACCCCATGTACAAGAACGCTATAAAGTTATAGCGTTCACGAACGCTATTCATGGAATATAGCGTTCATTGATGCTATAGACAATGTATAGCGTTTTGAAATGCTATATGATAGTTATAGCAATTAGGAACGCTATAGAACTTTAATAGCATTCATGAACGCTATTAATGTATTGTAGCGTTCATGAACGCTATAGACATGTTATAGCACTTACAAACGCTATATAGTTTACATAGCCTTTACGAACGCTATAGTTCATTAATAACATTTGTTAACGCTATAAATGTGTTATGGCGTTCCTGAACGCTGTTTATTTTTAATTGCGTTCATGTATGTTATTGTTTGTTAATAGCATTTCGATTATATATCTGCTTTTTATAACATTTCTTTCCTGCTATTATATGTGCAACAATAGCATGTCAGAATGCTATTGCAGAGTCAAAATTCTGTATTCGAAAATTTGCAGAATGCAGCACATCAGAATACTATTGCAGATAATGCCATAGTTACACAAAATGCAGGTATTCAAAAATTTAAATACGAATCAATCACAAAATGAATTCCGAACATAAGTAAATTCATTAATTTCACTATCTAATATATGTAGAACAATGAAGTAGTACCAAACATTCAAAATCCTTAATTCCTCCATATAGAACAACGAAGTAGTACCAAACATATGTCCAAAAATTAAACATTAACAGTGTAGTCAGCTACATATCCCAAAATGTTGACTATCTAACATTTAGCTCCCTTCGAGCCTATCTACAACCAAAACTCCTCAGAAAGCATCCTCTTCCTTCATCCAACCTACACATAAATAGGGGGTAAATCATTAGTGAAAGCATTAAAAAAATAGAGTATCATAGAGTAAATGTATCCTCTTCCTTCTGTAGGCAGTCGAGCTTCTTCTAAACAAAATTCCATGATAGACATATATGTCCTCAAAACTGATGTAAATTCAAGTATCCAAAAAATAATAAATAAGATTTTTGAAGCAAGAATGTTAACAAGTGATATATCTAGGTTGGTTGCAGCTGCTGAATTTTACCTCATCTTATTGTGTATTTACATCAAGATTGGCAATACCATAAGATAAGCAAATGAAATTAATTACAAATAATATTTAAGACAGAAAAAAGACAACAAACCAATGATTTTTCTGAGGGCATACCTTATTTACACTACAAATAATATTTGAGATAGACAAAAGACAACAAAGCAACCCAATCATCATATCAGCAAAATATAAATGCATAATATCTTACCATATTTTGTACCTCCAAGGAATCAGTTTTTGGCCCATCCGCAAGTGCTTCAGTTGCTATATAAAAAAAATAGTTTGTTAGTGAACCAGAAAAATAATGTACTCAGTAATACTTTGTAGCTATAAAAAAATCTTAAAAACAGAAGAGTGCTTAGCTAGGACCATCTCACCTTCCAAAAAAAACACCTAGTAAGAACCTTGTGAGAACAACATAGGCCTGGAGCATTTATTTCATAGGCAGGAGGTTTGTAGGAAACCCTTCCCACAACTGGCTCAGTTTTCCTTGTCCATTGTCCCATGGATTAAAGCACAAGTTGAAACATCAAATTGTTTACAAAAGTTTAGAAGTAAAGAAATGTAGTTTGAAATATATTCAATCATATGGTAGGAGTCATAAAAATAAACAGAGCAATAAATCATATGGTAGGATCCATATCCGACACGTATCTGGCATGATACACTCATAACTTAGCTCAATGTCTCAAGATCCAGCTCAGTGAAGTAAATGTTATATGTTATCGGAGTATCAGAGCTCCTTCCCTTCAATTCATTCAAATTGGTCCAAGTCATTCAAATTGTTCCAGTCACATGCCAAGTCAAGTCCCATGTCAGCAAGTTGTAATGTATATTCTTCAAAGTAATATTTACAAAAAGCTATAAAAACCAAACACATATAAGATTCACCTTCAAATGTTATGGAGAAAGAATAATATGATATAGCAAAAGTAAAAAAGCAAGATCATCTGATTAAAATATAGAACAATTAATAATGTGGGTATCAAAGAAATTTCCACACAAAAATGTAACAAAACCAAATCCAGTTCAAGTCTTCCTTAAAACAAAGCAGAAAATCAAAATATCCATATTAAGATTTGGCAGATGTCATTTAATATTTAAAAAATTAAGCTCGATGATCTCATTAGCAGAAAATAAAAGCCAAACATTAATCATTTTAAGGAGTACACTAAGATAAGAGTACATCAAAATTCTGAATAAATATTACTAATCAAACTAACCTCTGATTAGAAACTTGAGCATGATCTGCGAAAGAATCTGTCGAAGAGCAGGGAACTACTTGGTAGATGGCAGAAAACTTGGAAGAAAAAAGAACACATATCATTCATAAAACAACATCAACAATAAGCATTAGATTCTAAGACGAGTAACTCGAATCAACTCAAGGACCTACATAATCTGATAGGCAATAACTATCTTCTAACCTTGAAAACAACATCATGTTGCAACTTGTATTTCAAACTACACTGTGAATTAAATCACTATAACTGTCCATGAGCAACTATTATGAGCTTTAATGCTTATATGATGGTATGAAAAACCTCAAATCTCGTAGATACTACCTGATCATATCTGGAGCTAGGGCTGCAGATATACATATATACATACTTGTGATATCATAACAAACGGGAAATAGTAATGGCACTATGACAATACCCACTTCAAACAGCAACATTAGTAACAAAAAATAGTGTCAGGAGATTACGACTTCTAAGTAACAATTTAATAGTATCATATGCACATCGAAAAGCTTTTATCCCAAATGATCTAGGCTGGCTGCTTGAGTCCTTTTCTAAAATCAGCTCTGTAGACAAAGTCCCATTTGCAGAGGCTTTGTAGTTACCTGTAAGGAGTACGAATGCAACTACAATTAGTACATCCTATTTTACATATATAGACAAAGTCCCATTTACTCTATTTTTTGAAAGCAGTGTTCCAGTAAGCTTCTAGAGAAATTTTATCATTTCCTAGAAGTATACAACACATATTCTTCAACTCAAAGTAGCTCATGTTCTTGATATTTTGAAATTGAATTCACCTAATGAAGAAGACCATGTCATCCAGGCATGGCTCCAATTGGAGTGTCCTCCTGGACCTCCTCACATGAAATAAATTAGAACACATGCCCCCAACTGAATTTGACACTCTGTCAGTTCTCTCAAAAGGACAAGATAATAAAAAACAAGTAATTATACCCACATGAACAATAAGCTATTCAACATCAACCAAGGCTCCATTATTAGAAGCAACATTCATGAAGAGGGCGCACAAGATTATCAGGTGTTATACATGTTTCTGAAACCTCTCATGAGTTAGCATAACATATAGGAACTGATACTACATAATAATGATACTGCAAAAGACTACAGTTAGAATACTGATATACAACAGTTAGATAAAATAGAATACTAAGCCAAAAAAATATGTAGTTGTTAAAAAAAGGATGTACAGAAAGATACATTACACGCATGGGATAAAATATATTCAGCATCTCAATAGGTCTCTTAGCTTTCCCAAGTACGTCAAGTACAAATGTATAGATATATCTGCATAGATGTTTAGAGACTGTACACGATCAAAAATGACCCATGAATGTAAAATGATAAACGTGGTAAGAATGAACCGGTTATTCTTCTTATAGGTGGAATTCAAAAGCAAAGATGAGCTACTAGAGATACAAAAGAGACTATGAAGTGGTCAACACTTGGTTTGAAAACTGGTGTGAAAACATCCAATAAGTTTTATGCAAACAAATTAAAAACCAAAAATTCCATGGTCAAAACACTGGCAAACGAAAAGGATGCACAAAAACAAATGAAAGTTGCAAAAGTGAGAATTGAAAAACAGATATTGGTCAAATTAGACAGAACTATGTCAGGAAAGAGTAGATTGGTGGTTGACACAACTAAGGAAGCTCTTCTCATCATCCATGGATTGGATTAGCTATGAAGGACAAGAAAGCTCCACAAAATAGTTGACGAAGTTAATATAATCACCTGTTAAGCATTAACCTGATCTCAGTCCTCTGTGCTGGTACCAAATTACTAGCCAAGGTAGCTATGAGAGTGATTTTCCATAAAGCCTTGAGCGTTAGTTGGTGTGTAGGAAGATCTACCTTTTGATTATGCAGTTTAAGCTCATACAAACACGGAGCCCTGACTAAGGAAGCTGAATAAAACCAAAATAATGCAGGGACAGAGAAGATCCAATCCTGTATTTGAACTTCATTCAGTTAATATTTGGCATAAAATGTTCATTTCTTTTGATATATTTCCTGCACTGTTTTGCTTCATCTTTATCTCAAAGTTTTCTTCATCTTCATCTCAAAGTTAAACTGACACACATCCCAATGCCATTTTTTCCATTCACAGAATGTTACTGCAAAAGATATACATCCTAACCGTCATCTCACAGTTGTACTGGTGAAAATCATTAAACAGATCCTCAATAAAAGCTCTAGATAATACACAAGCTATGTTGTCCAGATCTTGTTGAAGCGAGTTTACAAAAATAAGAAAACAAAGGTAACTTAGATCTATAAAGAAAATATCAGATTATTCTTGAATGAATTTGATGAAATATTTCAACCACCACTTCTACTTGGTATCTCACAAGTTAAGAAATACCACATTTTCTATGGTGAAAAAAAGGAACAGGAATTATATTTTAAGTTTTAACCAAGAAGATAAAGCAAGTATATCAGAAAAAATGAGTTCTTCCTTGAATAGAAAGGATCCAGGAATGCAAACCTCCTACCAAGGGCTTTAGGTCGGGCTTTCACTGAACCTGTCTTGAGGAGAAAACGGTTGGCTACTTAGTATATATTGTCTGTAACTTCCATATATCCTAAATCATAGAAATACATCGACATGTGTAGTTTCCTAGATCTTTTAGTCAAATGTATTCATGATTAGTTGTTGAAATAGTAGTCTTAACCACCATAATAAGAAATGATGGTAATATATTTTGCTTTTCAAAATGCTATTGTTAACACATCTATCCACATGATGATTATCACTACTGAAAGTTAGAAGTCATTACCAAACAGTAATGGTTTGCCATCAGAAACTGCCAGATTTAAGAACACTAGAATTAGACATCTTCCAAATAAAAACCTTAGCAATGACCGTCCTATCAGGTACGTTAATACAAGTGCATAATTACTTTATATATGACTTGCTGCTATGAACAACTTGGCACTTGTATGAGTGTCAACTGTCAAACTGTTTTAGATGTTCTGAAATAGCTAATTTTCAGCCTTAAAAAGTTAATGAAGATGATGCTCCAGAATACAAATAAATATTAAGTAAAACCATTTAGCAGTACAACCCTCTGAACGAGCAGCAGGTAGAAGAGGTGGGTAACAGTTTTCTTCATGTCAGAACTCATAACGCCCAGTGTGCTCTACTAAGATGAAGTGGCTAATTATAGTATCACAATACTTTTCAGGAGAATTTGTATGTGTTAAACTGGAAAAATTTTGCCGCCAAGTATTTCAGGATTCAGAACCATAAGATAGTTCTGGTGGGAAACTAAAGGACCCTACAATAGCCAGATATAATAGAGTTAGACTCCCTTGATATTCATGTCGGCCAGTCTTATTCTGTCCTCTTCACGGCTAACCAACAAGTATCGGATCCTATACGAGCCAGATATATAGAGTTGGTGTTAGGTGTTTCTTTGTTTTGGTATGACAATAAACAAACACGTAATGCCAACGACCTTACGAAAGTCAAAATCCAAAAAAAGAAAAATTGTCTTCCATATATACCCATGTCCGTGATATGAATGTAGTTTGCTCTAATACCTATGTCAAAGTCCTTGTCACAGTGCCCCCATGTAATATACTGAAACTTCTATGTAATCTAAATTACGTACATCGGTGAAAATGTTTATTGCTTTTTCCAAGGGTTTGTATTTAGAACATGCAGTGTTGCCTCCTGCTATCAACAAAAGTATAAGGAAAAGAAACAAGATTCAGAATACTACCTTTGAACCCAAAATTTCATAGTATACATAAAATAGAAATGAACACAATAAGTGAATGAACTTGTTGTAGAAGAAACACCATCATCATCATCCAAGACTTCTTCTGCTAGAATTATATCATCGAGATACGTACGAAGCATAAGAAAGCTTCATATATAAAAACTGACAAAATTTTCATGACAAACCCTCTACATAACACACATATAAAATGGGGTAGTTCTCACTCACACTAGCCATATTATGTCCTTCAATATGAATATAATTATGGATATATGAGACGGTTAAGTAATTTAAACAAACACCTAATGCCAACGATTATGAAAGTCAAAACCTAGCAATTGTAATGAATCTAATTCCTATTAAAAAAATTAGAAATTTTGTTTTAGTAATTTAACATTAATAAAAAATACGTTATGAAGTCAAAATTTGCTACGATTCAGGAAAAAGAAATAAATTTTGGAAATTTTGGAAATATAACAGTTTAGAGTTCTTGTGAGACCCAAAAACTGAATTTTGAGATTCAATTTACGGAATAATTTTAACACACTCAATTTATGGAATAATTTTCATAAGGAAAATTGAATTTTGAGACCCAAAAACCTAGCAATTTTCTCACCTCAAATTAAAGCAAAAGAATAAAAGGGTTTTTTCTCACCCAAAAACCTAGGATTTTTTCTCACCCGAAAATTTAGGATTTTTTCTCACCCAAAAACCTGCTTGAAGCAAAGAATCGAGACTCTGGAATTCGTTCGCAGCCGACGACTCTTCTCAGCAGACACCGGAGTCGCCGAAGTCGAGCCTCCAAGGTGGTTGGCCAACCGGAGTTGCCGCAGACGATGAGTTGGTTAGGTCGCCGAATTCGAGCCTCCATGGTGGTTGGCCAGCTGGAGTTGCCACAGACGATGAGTTGGTTAGGTCGCCTAAGTCGAGGCTCTAAGGTGGTTGGCCAGCCGGAGTTGCCGCGGAGGACGAGCTGGTTAGGGAAGAAAACAAGTCCTATGCAAACCAATTTGTTTAGATTTGTGAATAAGAAAGAGAGAGAGAGAGAGAGTTGATGGGTGTATATACAGAAGCTGGAAAGGGAATCGGGAAATTAGGGCACAGAAGTTAGAGGGAAATTGGAAAACTAGGGCGCAAATTATTTTTGGCTTCTTTCTATTTGTCCGCCAAAATTTTCACCAACAATTACTTTATTTTGGGTATATATATATATATATATATATATATATATATATATATATATATATATATATATATATATATATATATTTAGGGTATATATATATATATATATATATATATATATATATATATATATATATATATATATATATATATATAATATACTATAGTGAATATTAACGGACTGACCTAGTTAGTAATTTGTAACGGACTACAACCGTTAGAAACAGAAAAAGGGGCCATTAGAAATTTGAACAATTTGGTGTAGTGAAATTAAGGGTATGGCTGGTCTCCTCCTCTATTTTTTCTTCTTAGCTTTTTGCTCTTTTGAACCTGGCTACATGCCAATTCATTGAGATTTTAGGGTTAGGATTTCGATATTGAGTGAGAACAAGAGGGATACAAGATTAAAACTGGACCATCCTTCCCGTCCTCCACCCCCTTGAAGCTGCAAAAAGGCATGGAGGTGGGGGAGCGTTCAAAGGAGGGAAGAATAGTGCTGGCCCGATAGATTGAGAAAAGAGCACATGTTTTGAGAAAAAGATGAAAAGTGAAGAAGAAAGAAGTTCTGAGAGGAGGGAATTTTTTTTAAAGAAAAAGTTACTTCTCGGGGAGTAGGGGGAAGGCGTGGGATTTTGTGAAAATTAGCAGAGCTAAAATTTTCACTAAAGCAGGGAGCCAAAATTTTCAACGAAATTTGAAAGTTAAACAACTATTTAAATTCGTCAAATCCATAGGTACTGTTTTAGTGAAATATATTTGATATTAAACAATAATTCCAATCCGTCGAAAATGCAACAACAGTATTAATACGTCATTGTTGGATAATTCTAATTGTCGCAAATCATCCATTTTGGTGTAGTGTTTTAATCATGTAAAATATATAGAATACGATGCCGCTCCTAATCGAACTGGATATCTTACTTTGACATACGGGCATAGCAACATAAGCAGCGTCCAGAAAAGACTATACCTTTAACAGCGTTCATAACACGCTATATAAAGTTCTGTTAACAGCAAAATAGCAGGGAGCCATAAACGCTATAGATAAACTGCTATTGTATGAACTTTTAATAACACTTCACAATGAACGCTATGGATGATGATATTATAATAGCAGGGAGGCTCGAATGCTATAGATAAACTGCTATTGTACGCTCTTTTAATAGCACTGCGGAATGAACGCTATTGATGATAACATTCTATAGCAGGGAGGCTTGAACGCTATAGATAAACTGCTATTGTATGCCCTATTTGTTGTAGTGCACATAAATATGACACTGTACATTTACATGACTGAACATATATGAACAATATATAGAAAGGGTTACACATAATATTTCTTCAAGAACATGCCATGAGTGAGTCACCATCAGGCTTGGTTAGTTGGTACGTGCGGTTAAAATACACTGATTTTATAATGAAAGGACCTTCCCATTTAGGCTAAAATTTCCCTTTAGTCTTGTGCGTCATGACCATTGGTCTTCTCACCGCTAAGACTATGTCACTGACTTAGAAGATTCTTTCCTTCACCTTTTTATTGAAGGCTCTAGAAAGACGTGCTTGGTATAGCTCAATACGCTGCTGAGCTAACAAGCATTTTTCGTCTAGTGCTTCGAGCTCCTGTAGACGCAAATGGTAGCTTTCTTCGGTAGTCAACTCGCTGGCTAAGGCTACTCGAAGAGAAGGAATCTGGATTTCTAGGGGAAGAACTTCTTCGCTCCCATAAACCAGAGAGAATGGCGTACTGCCTGTTGAAGTTCGGACCATTGTACGATAAGCCCATAGACATTCACCAAGCTTCTCATTCCAATCGTGCTTGTTTGAAGACACGAATTTTTTGAGAAGTTTAATGATGGTTTTATTGAAGGCTTCTGCTAGCCCGTTAGTCGTTGGATTGTAGGCAGTAGAGGCTACATTCTGGATTCGATTCCTATCGCAGAACTGATAGAATGTATGGCTTGCTAATTATGGACCATTATCATGGATAATCCTGCGAGGTAGGCCGAAGCGGTAGATAACGTGATGTTTGATAAAACTGATCACGTTTGACGCCTTCACTTTGGTGAGCGGTATAGCTTCCGCCCATTTGGAGAAGTAATCAGTTATGGCTAGAATGAACCGATGTCCTCTGGAAGATGGAAGGCTGATTGGTCCTATGACGTCCATGCCCCAGGCTTTAAAAGGCCAAGATGCTGCCATTGGGTGTAGAAACTCTGAAGGTTGATGAATAAAATCGGCGTAGAACTGACAGACTCTACACATTTTTGTATATTCAACAGCATCTGCTATCATCATGGGCCAATAATAACCCATTCGTTTGAGGCTATCTTGTAATTTGGGGCCTGGTTGATGTACACCATAAACTCCATCGTGAGCCTTCCGGAGTGCATGTTTGGCTTCTGTGTCTGATAAGCATCGTAACAATAGCCCATCGTAAGAGTGTCGGTACATCATCTTGGTAGCTGTGTCGTAGTAAAATCTGAGGGATCGCCTTTGGATAGACACTGCTTCCTTCGGGTCCTCGAAGAGGATTCCGTAGACGGCGTAGTCTATGAAAGGAAATCTCCAGTCTTTAACATTGACGTTTGTTTCCATTGTGTAACTGTGATGAATATACAAGGCATTTTTCACACAGAATAGTTCTCGACCAGACATTGTGATCGACTGCTGAGTATTAGTAGGGACGGCCAAAAAAGCAGCGAGACCGGCTAGAGCATTTGCTTCTATATTCTGTAGTCGAGGCATGTGCGCGATGAAGAATCCAACGAAAGTAGATGCCAACTCGATTGTTGCTATGTGATAGAGGATGAGATCTTCATGACGAACTTTATAATCCCCTCGAACTTGACTAACTATTAGCTTGGAATCTCCGTAAGCTTCTAGATAGTCAACTCCCAGTCGTTTTGCCAGTTGCAGGCCGATTAATAGGGTATTATATTCGGCCACGTTGTTGGTGCATAGTTCCACGAGAGAATATGTATGATGTATAACCAGATGATCAGGTGACACGAGCATGATGCCTACTCCGACCATAATATTTCTTTTAGGTCATGTTCTTGATGCACCATCAAATAACATTCGCCAAATGGAGATTTCTTCAGTTGTAGTGTTAGACTCCACTACTTCATCGGAGATTTCGTCGTAGAGTTTGGAAGATTCTGGCACCATATGAGCTGCTAGAAAATCAGCTAATGCTTGGCCTTTTACTGCCTTCTGAGGAACGAAGAGTTTATCGTATGGAGTCAACAACATTGCCCATGTAGCTAAATGGGAATTGAGAGAACCCGGTTTAGTCATGAGTATTCTGAGAGGATTAACTTTAGATATGATGTGGATAGTCTGCCCACACATAGTGGCGTGTCTTCTGGATGGCAAATACCAGTGCAAGGTATTCCTTTTCCACAGGTGTGTATATGTGCTCGGCACCCACCATTGTGCGGCTGAGGTAGTAGATTGCCTGTTCATGGCCGCCTTCATTCTTCTGAGCTAGTAGGGCACCAAGAGAATGGTCCATAGCGCGGACATATAGTAAGAAAGGCTTTCCCATTATTGGAGCTACCAATACTAGGGGCTTGTGAGATATTTCTTGATGTCGTCGAATGCGCGTTGACATTGTTCAGTCCAGACGAAAGATACGCCTTTCTTCATGAGCTGAGTGAATGGTTGACACCTTCCAGAAAGGTTCAAAATGAATCGTCTGATGTAGGCTAGCCTTCCTTGCAGTCCGCGTAGCTCTTTGAGGTTTCTTGGAGGATGCATATCGAGGATAGCCTTCACTTTCTCCGGGTCAACATGTTTACCCTTTGAAGTGATGACGAAACCAAGGAACTTGCCGGTGGAGACTCCCAGAAAAGACTTGGTTGGATTCATCTTGAGTTGGTGTGTACGTATTAGTTCGAACACCGTTCTCAAGTCTTGGAGGTGGTTGCCCTTGAGACGACTTTTAACTGCGATATCATCTACGTAGAACTCCACTATTTTGTGCAAATAATCGCAAAAAATTATGTTCATGGCTCGCTGGTATGTCGCCCCTGCATTTTTTAATCTGAAGGGCATCACCGTATAGCAGTATACCCCCAACAGTGTTTGAAAAGATGTATGCATCTCATCGTCAGGGAACATCTTGATTTGGTTGTATTCTGAGAACCCATCCATGAAGGACATCCGCTCGAAGCTGTAAGTATTTTCGATCATTACATCGGTGATCGGTAGAGAGAACTCGTCTTTCGGGTATGCAGAGTTCAAATCACAGTAATCGATACAGACTCAAACTTTACCGTTCTTTTTCATGACTGGAACGATGTTGGCAACCCAGTCAGGGTGTTGTTCTTCGTGAATGAATCCACTGGAAATGAGCTTCTTAACTTCATTCTCGATGGCCTCCATGACATCTGGTCGGAATCGTCGTTGTTGCTGCTTCACTGGCTTAGCTTTAGACGAAATATTTAGGCGACGCATGGCGACTTTAGGGTCCAGGCCTGACATATCTTCATAGCTCCATGCAAAGACGTCGATGTATTCTCTTATAAGCTGTATAAGAGATTGGCGTTCATCGCCAGATAGACTTTTACTGATGAAGATTGGTTTAAAAGATGATTCATCTCCTAAATTTACTTGGATGACATCGTCTTCGGTAGGTGGTTCACGTTGTTCGAAGTGCAGCTCCCACCTAATATCCATCTTTTGAGCCCATTGTTCAAGCTCGATCGATTGGACTTCGTCCACAATTTGCTCAACTGAAACCATGTTGACGGACAGAGTTGCTTTGAATATGTCGCCAATGTTGGAGTCTGAGTCCCAGAGGCAGCAATCAGAAGAATGAGAACAACGATCTGCTTCATCATCTGATCTTTTGGAAGTTGTTGGAGGATTGACATAACCTAAACCTACACCGTTTCGTTGATAGTAGTTCTCGAGTTTGCCGGGAGGAGCAAAGTGTCGTATTGGCAACCATCGTCCCCGGCCGTAATTTAGCCCCTGGTCGCTTTTGATGTCATATCCCATGTTCTGGATGATATTCTTGGCCTGCCAACTATATCGAAAAAGTTGCATTTTACCAGAGTCATAATCAGCTTCCGTGTTGTGCTTGAGAGAAATAGAGTCCGGAACGAACTTTCTTTCGCCAATTATTCGACCGAAGATGATTAGTTCTTTACCTTCTTTCTGGCTGGAACGATGAAGTAGTGGATATCTTCAGGGTAAATGTTTTCCCGCAGGTGAGGCATTGTGACCGGCATGCAGAGGTGTGGTCCTATGCTGTGCTCTAGAGCATATATTATATCTATGTAGTGGTTTACAGATTGATAGACATCGGAGTAATTTAAAGATAAACCTTTACTAAGAAAATACGCGAGTTCTTCTTCAGGGATAACATCATCCATTGTAGGTACATTATTATGAGTATTGATATACTCATTGATAGGATCATCATCTGGAAGAGGAGCCACAGTCTTGGCCATGTTCACCACGTAGGGTAATTCTTCAGGATTAGGAGGACGGACTTCAACAGGTTCCTCCCAAGGTGTCTTACGGAGAGTGGTGGTCAACGGTTTGACCTTGTCAGGGTTCTTCTTTTTCATCCAGATTGTGAGAGGCTTCGGAGTACTTTTTGGAGTAGTACGTCCTTTGACTCGGATAATCAGGAGACCATTATTGGAGGATGAACTTGCTTCAGCTTCATTGTCAGCTTCGTTGCCGTCATTCTTGGGGGCTGAGATTAGTAAAGTACCGAATCTCCATAGTAGGCTTCGATGCCCTTAAAAGGATCAACATTGGCAAACTCCGTCTTCACGATACCGTCGCTGTTGAAGTACTTGAAGTACTGGTGCAGTGTGGAAGGAACGATCATGTTCTCATGTATCCACGTACGTCCCAACATGATATTGTAGGATACGATCACATAGCAAGACACCTCCGTTCGGAGATCACTGATCTGGCACTTGAGACGGATCTTGCCCAGTGGGTGGCTTTGACCAGCATTGAAAGCCATGATAGTTATATTGGTTGCAGATAGCTTGTGCAGAGGGATTCCTAGAATTTGAAGCAAACTTCTAGGAATGATGCTGAGGGAGGAACCTGGTGTCACGACCCGCACCCGCTTTTCGGACGCGAGTCCGTGAGCAAGCCCAGCTACGTATCGAATGGACTCCAGCCCGACTCGAATACGTAAACGCTGTCAAGGCTATGGTATACTGCCAAATCATGGAAAACAATCTATATCTCAATCCACAATAAGAATATGAAGCATGAATGAACACTATAGGTCGTGGTCTGCAGCCCACTAGCATAAATGTCCGATAAGACTCTAAGGAATATAACAAGAGTCTACAACTGAAACAAGGAATATGATATCTCATGATAAGGAATGAAAAGCACGAGCGGATAATAAACACAATAACAATACCTGAATCCCGCAATGTACCATCACATCTGCCATCCAGAACTACTAGCTAACTCCATGCAACCGCTAAACCTGAAGAGATCATCAGGTCCTCAGAGGACATAGAAAGATACATAATATACATGCCTATCTAACAGTTTTATCATACGGAAGAAAATAAACAAGAAGAAACAGGAACACGACAATAACTACGAACACGAACACAAATAAGAACACGAACACTAGAACAACTACGTATAAATGAACTGCCGGATGAACGATAATCACGAGATCAATGGAAGAAATCAAACCCTCATCCCGAGTGTGGACTCACGGGTTTGAACTAAACACTAACCCTCATCCCGAGTGTGGACTCTCTGGTTAGTACTAACCCTCGTTCCGAGAGTGGACTCTCTGGTTAGTTCACGGCAAGGCACCCTCGTCCCGAGTGTGGACTCTCTGGTGCAAATACTACATCCTCGTCCCGTGTGTGGACTCTCTGATGTAAACACCCTCGTCCCGAGCGTGGACTCTCTGGTGCAAGTTAAGTTAAGTCTACACCCTCGTCCCGAGCGTGGACTCTCTGGTGCAAATAATCGACATCCTAGTCCCTAGCGTGGACTCACGGATGTAAACAGATCAAGGAAAACACCCTCGTCCCGAGTGTGGACTCTCTGGTGCCAAGGAAACAATGTCAAGGATTTAGCAGTTCACTTACACGTACTCGTTCTATGACACGACTCAAGTAAGGTACTGACGAGAACTCAAAATGTGAAACACAAGGCCAAAACATGAACATGGCTATAAACAATAAAAACAACTCCACAGAAAATAACACGAAAAGCACATGTCCACAAACAATCAAATGACTGAAAAACGAAAGAAAATACATGTAAGTAAAATTGTAGAGGAAGGCAAGGTATACTTGCCTGTAACTAGAAGTTGAGTACGCAAATCAGGTATCGAGCCCGAGTCCAGAATGTCCAAGTACCCTAGAGATAATTTAGGATTTAAATTAATTATTTGAAGTAGCAATCTCTTTTTATCAACTAACATATATTTAGCTTATCAAGGAAGAGGAAGAAAAATAATACCATGATCAAACTGGCACCCTACTTGCTAGACACTTCTATTCTACTACCCTCCAATATGTTACCATAGCCCGAAGTATGGCAAAAATATTTGTTAATGGCCAAAGAAAATATATTAGGTTAAATATCAACAACAAAACCTTTAGATTGAATCTATGCATTCACTTTGGAACCCAAGCAAGCACCACAAAGGAGAACCCCATAACCAACCAACATAGGGCTTGAACCCTGAACCACCTGTACACTAGCTATTAGCTATGAAACCTCCATGTGGGAAGGAGAAACCCCAAAAAATAAGACAGGAAGCACACAGCACCACAAAAATCCCTACACCCAAGATTCGAACCCAGGGTCTGCCCTCTAATCAACCCAGCACACTACCACTCGAGCTATACTCACATGTGTGTAAGTCATAGGTAGTGTGATTTCTTATTCTTGGTTCTACATGGCTATTACCCATATAATATTCTTCACAGTTCCTCCTTCCATGCATTTTATACAGGAGTGCTCTACGAATAACCCTTAACAAATGCACACACTCCTAATCTCCTCCTATGTAAAATCATTCAACCAACTTTGTATCTCTCAAAACCTAGGTTATAGATAGACACCATTATACTAAGGAGGACTCTATACTGTAAGCAGCGTGGTAAGTATTAGAAACTATGACAGAGGACGGAAGGAAGAAGGGGATGAAGAGCTTACCGCTTCGGGATAGAGGCTCACGTCGAGTATCCAGAAGACGGGGAGCTTTGCTCGCGCGCTCGTGGTGGGGCTGCGGGGACAATCGTGAGTTGCCGGGAGGGGTTGTGGGCACGGTCGTCCGACAGTGCACTGTTACTACTGCGCCTTTCTTCAGCGGCTCGTGGCGGCCCAGGCTTGGTCGCCGGAAGCTTCGGGGACGCTGGCCTCTGGTACGGTGGACGTGGAGGCTGGGTTGGTCTTGGCGTAGGTCGACACAATCGCGTCCTCCGCCTGGCACTCGCTCACCATCTTCTGCTTGTTCTCCGGGCTGGAGGGGTGTCGATGATGGTGAGCGGGACGCGGCCGGAATAGTAGTCTGCAGGGAGGCGCGTCGGCGGGAGCACCGGCGGGACGTTGTTGGGGAACGACTTGGTGGCAACGGACACGATCATGCTCGACTTGCCGGTGCCAGAGTTGCAGATGACCGCCATGCGCACGTTGGAGCGGTCTCCGGTGGTGTCCGTGCGAACATCGGAGGATAGGAAGGATGACTCTGGGAAGAGCACGGTCACGGCTGCTTGATTCGTCGTGACTTTGCCCACCCGCGCATGGTTGGTGACCTACGACATTATGATGGCAGGGAAGGTGGGGGCTCGGTTGCCTCGTGGCCATGGGAGATGAAGAACTTGGTGATGGTGGTGTTGGTCAGCCGTAGGGATGGCTACAAGGTGGCAGTAATGGTGTTCCCTGTGGTGATTGGTGAAGGAAGGCTCGCGCTAGGGTTTTCATGTGTGTATCCTACATATGTACATGAGAAAGGAATCCTAGTGGGCTGGGCTGGTGCATGGTTGGGCTGGGATTAACTTGTGGGAAGCTGGTTCTGCTGGGTTCAGCTAGGCCGGGCTGAGCCTAGGCTGTTGGGTTGAGCTCGGGCTGAGCTATGGGGAAGCTCGGGTTGGGCCCCTTTGGCCTTTAGCTGGGCTGTGCCGAGCATGGCTGTTCATATATACATAGTTAAATTACATATTAATATTTATATATATATATATATATATATATATATATATATATATATATATATATATATATATATATATATATATTTTATTTTTTTATTTTTTATACTTATATGTATATACATAAGAATATATTTATATATATACACGAACACACGTATATCTTTATATACCTCTATGTATACACACATACAATATATATGTATATACTCATTTATACGTATATACTTATCTCTCTCTCTCTCTCTCTCTCTCTCTCTCTCTCTCTATATATATATATATATATATATATATATATATATATATATATATACACTTTATTTTATATTTAATCGTAATAGTATATATGTACAATTATTTAATAGGCATCCTTATTTCTTATATATTCCTATATTATATATATATATATATATATATATATATATATATATATATATATATATATATATATATATATATATATATATATATATATATATATATATATAGACTTATATAGTAATCTCCAAAAACCTCAATATTATCTATTTTTAGCGTAGGTCCCATTCATGTAAATATGAATATATATATACATATATATATATATATATATATATATATATATATATATATATATATATATATATATATATATATATATATATATATATATATTATAATATTTATCTGACAGAAATAATATAACCAATAATTATATAATAATATCCTCAATAAAATAAAATGATAATAATAATAATAATAATAATAATAATAATAATAATAATAATAATAATAATAATAATCACGAAATTCAATAAATCAATAACGTGTATACACCACCATGCCAATCTAATAATCCCAAAAATGGATAAGGACCCATATTATGCAAATATCATTGAATATCAAATAATAATAATATTTATAATATTATAAATATGAATACTAGAAAATATTATTAAATAATTAAAACAAAAACCCACACACTCATTCCAAAATACGTCAACACGAATGTCATTGGACGTACCGCATGACTACATGGGCTTGGGCTCAGTTCGGGTCCAGTTTGACTAGTTTGGAACGACCGGGTCACCTAGACGTCAGATAATATTAATAATGAATAATTAAACTATTTGTAATGGTCATGTCACAACTTAGCCTGGTTTTTCTAGTTAGGGCATCACTATGGCTTGGCCTTCCTTGGAATGGCTAATATACTAGTCAAAGCACGTCACTGCACTATCCGTGCCATGATTTCTTATCACATTGTACTCTAAATCTCAACTATGGCTAAAATCATCTACCGTAATAATTAACTATTTAATTATTCATAACATTCTAAAATCACTACTTAAATCAAATAAAAATATTTTGAAAATTTCCGGGAAGGGAGGCTACACCTGGATCGACGTGCATACAGTCCACCTTGATCGCCCCGATATACCCGGTATAGTACAGGGGTCTATCATGACGATTATTTTTGAGTAGCATGTCCTCCTGTGAAAAGGTGATGTTGGGCACCACTTCCATAGTACTGTGTCAGTGGGGACAAGAGACAGGGTCTTCAGCGGGGGCTTTGACTTCAACGAGATAAGAGTCGGCATGTAGTAATGCCTCACTTAAGGCTTTTCATGTTTCTTTGGAGTGTCGCAATAGATCGATCAGAGACAACCTGGCAGGTGTATTGGCTAGCTGTGCTAGTATGTCAAAGTTGTGGGGCCAATCTATGCCTTCGGGAGCTGGCGCCTTTATAGACTTGTCAAACCGTGTCTCCTTCTGCTTGGCTTTGTCGGTAGTTAAAGGCTTAGATGGGCCGGCTTCTGAGCTTGTGGGGGCAGCAGGAGCTTGAGAAGGTACTGATTCTTCTTGTGTGGGATCGCACGTCCGACGATAAGCCTTTCCAGATCGCGTCTCGCCAGATAGAACCTCGTAGATGGAAGAAGATACCATATGGCATGACTTGTATTTCTTGCCTCTTTTTGCTTTGGGAGATACCACCCCCTGTGTCATTTCTTGCACAAGGTCCGGATGGACCCACATGATCTTACCACGTTCAGTCATGAGTGGCACCAAGGTTGAGTTGCGAGCTGGTGGTAGGTTGACGACTTCCATTATTGCCTTGGGGATCGGGACCACGTCGTCTGGGACTTCTGTGGGAGGAAAATCACCAAACTGAAGAGAGATCATGTTAGAAGAAACAACCTTGTCTTCAGCTTCGAGGTTGATCACTTGGCTATCGATAAGCTATTGTATCTTCTTCTTCAGGACGATGCAGTCCTTGGTGGAATGATACACGTACTAATGATAGAGACAGTACTTGGGATCGTTGAGTTGGTTCGCCTCTGCAGGATGTCAGTGGAGGCAATGTCAATTTATTACCTTTCGTTATATATGAAAAATGGTAATGACATCATCTTCGTCAAAGAAGAAGGTCTCTTTAGGCTTGTCGGAGGATCCCTGAGAATTGGAAGCTCCTTTGGAAGTGTCGACCTTCAGGACTTCTTTCCCTTTACCCCTACGGACAGGGATAGTTTGAGGATGCTTGCCCTTGTCTTCAGATTTGGGTGTTTTCAACCCCAGTAATTCTAAATTAGGAACGTCATTTTCAGCAGCATCAGCGACCCCAATGAAAGCGGGCCATGTATCATACTTATGTATACCCAGACAGAACTTTACTGTAGGAAGAAAGTTATGTCGACAAGTATCCATAAGTTCTGAGTCTGGTATGCCAAAGGACATCTTCAGTGCTAGCCGCCTGAAGCGTTCGATGAAGGCAATGACAGACTCAGTCTTCCTTTGCTTGGTCTCGATGAGGGTGGACATACTAACATGCATGCCACTGTCGTAAAACCTGTAACCTCTTCAAGTCTTTAAACGAATTGATACAACCGTCAGGCAGACTGCAGAACCATTCAAAAGCTACCCCCTATAAGGTGCTAATAAACAGCTTTGACAAGCATGGATCGTTCCTGGGTAAGTGTAGAGTCTGCGTGTTGAAGTATGCCATGTGTTGACGAGGAGAAGTCAACCCATTAAATGAATTTAGCGTCAGCGGCTTGTAGTTAGGAGGGCAAGTAGCATTCTCCTATTCAGGAGGATAAGGTTAAGATATCCCCATCTTCTGAAGCTCGTCTTTGTGTGAGATGGTGTCGAGACGGGCAAATCAGACAATCAATTACATCCTGTTGATTGAGCAGGTGTTAGAAAACGGCTGCTGAACGGTCGTCAGGCGCCGTTGGCGAAGGACTACCCCCAGCATTTGCAAGATTTGGGAGAGATGCAACGGAATGATACTTCTTTTTTAGTGAAGGAAGGTTGTTGCTATGAGCCGGACTAGTGTGATCCGAGACGTTTTGTTGAGGTGGAGGAACAGCTCCAGCTTGGACCGCCATGATACTGGTAAGTTATCAGTGATCTTGGCGAATGCTGTTTCAAGACCCTCTAGCCGTTTGATGGTCTGATCACTGGCTTTTCAAGTCTTTCTTCGTCTACAATGTATGTAGATAACATGCGAGGATAAACATTCGTGGTCCATCGTCTTTGATTGGGGCTTCCATAAGGGGGACCCCATGAAGCCATGTTGGATGAAATACACAACGACTTTTTATCGTCAAAAAATACAGCCGTTAGAACACGGACTGTCTCTGAGGCACTCTTATTGCTTTGGAGCAGCAACAGTTGATGACAATACTGGTGCACGGATGTGCACCATGAATTGTTTGTCCTTCCTCGCTTTACGCTTATCATTTATCATGTCACGTAAGTCAGCGGAAGGGAGTTTTGCCTTAAAACCTATGTTACATGCATCGCCGAGCTTTGTATGTAGGTTCATAAGGAGATTTGGCACATCCAGACTTATTTCACGTGTAGGGGAAACCCCCACACCTAAGTTCTATGATGTCCTTGAAGACAGTCCCATGCTATATGCTTTAGGGCCTGTCTTTTTACTGTGGGCGTATAGGCCTTGGAGACTGGCTTTGGACGCATGCTTCTTGGCAGCATGTCTGAGCTTCCTCGATGTGGGCGCATAATATGGGTTAGTTAATCCTGGGCGCATGACCCTAGATGCCCAATCTGTCGAAGATAGAAGCCTTCTGATTAGAGTTATGTGCCCACACACTCCCTTGGGCGCATAGCTGTGGGCATGCTTGGTGGAGCAGCGCTATTTTCTTCCAGCTTCGCCTCTTTCGTTTGTGAGCCTCGCTAGGTTTGCCTAAGTGTCGCACACTCCGATTCATGGCATCGTAGTTTTTCCTTTGCCAAGTCTCGGCGTTGAACACTCTGTTGTTGGTTGCACAAGAGGAATCATTAGGCTAGTAGAGCCCGGAACGGTGTGAGCCTTCTTCATTTGGGGAGCTTATGTGGTAGAGCCATGCTCCCATTTGATAGAGTCCTCCAGTTGAATATCTGTATGACAATGGCAGGATATGCACAGCGAGCCTTCGGAAGCCATGTCTTGCAAGACTTGTTTAGCTTCGCTGACTTTGAGGGAGTAGAGCCGTCCCTCGAGAGCATCTCTTCGAACGCCTGCTGATCGAACTTTACGATTAGCATCTTCTGAATGCTCTCTACTTTGTCGGTATCGGATTGTGTCACCACCTTCTCGTTAGAGAAAAAGGTAGTCCACAGCAGAGTCATTTTTGTGGACACACACAAAAAGAAAAAGAAATGCTATCTTTTTTTTTTGGCGCAAGGCACCACAAATCGAGTACGCCTGAGAGATCTGCACTGAGGATCCCCGAGTACAAAAAAGAATTTTGGGGAATGGGACGATGGAGATCGAGCAGCAGTTGCTCCTTTACTCCGTTGACACTCCGATTACAAAAGTGGGAGAAAACCTAAGAAAATTGCTAACTCTCGGCTCAATGGCAAGAAGTGCAGCAATTTGGCTCTTGAAAATGCTCTCCGTTTTGTCTTTTGAAGAGGGATGAGACCCCTTTTTATAGTAGTTTTTGAGCTGGAATGATGTTATGCACCCACATGAGGAAACATACTGGTTTTTATGTGGGCGCATGGTCCTGCTTTGGGCGCATAGGATGTAGGCGCATGCAGGCTGCGTGGTCGTGGGTTGATCGTGGTGCTGACGTGGTCGCATGCTTCGGTGCACTGCTCGTGGAGACTGACGTGGTCGTACGCTTCGGTGCATGTTTTGATCGTGGCTTTGACCGAGTCAGGGGGTGTTCGGGCTTGGGCGCATAGCCTGAAATAGGGCTATGCGCCTCCCTTCTGGGGGAGCTTGTCTTGGGCGCATAGAGCTTCACAGGGTGACTTGGGTGCACAGAGCTTCAATGATGACTTGGGCATATGAGTTCACTTGGGCACATATGTCCTCATTGGCTTGGGCGCATAAGGCTTTATTGATGAAATTTTCATGCTTCTACAATGTCAGACCATCCAAAAACTGATAATAGGTGATGTATCAAAAGGTGTAAGTACTCGTTCTTATGCTAAGGATGTAGTGGCAAGTGTTGCATTTATTTCACAGATAAAGCCTAAGTTTGTAGCAAATGCATTTAATATTAAATGTTGGATTTATTCTATGCATGAGGAATTAAACTAATTTGAGAGGAATCAAGTTTGGAAACTCGTTCCTAAGCCTATTGCCACTCTGTAATTGGTACCAAATGGTATTCCGAAATAACTAAATGAGGATGGACAAGTTGTTTGCAACAAAACACGTAGTTGCTCAGGGTTATAATCAAGAAGAAATTGATTATGACGAGACCTATGCTCCTATTGCTAGACTAGAATCCATTCGTATGCTTTGTGCATATGCATGTTTTCATAATTTTAAATTATTTCAAGTAGATGTTAAAAGTGCTTTTTTGAATGGCTTTATGAAAAATAAGTTTTTGTAAAACAACCTCCTGGTTTTGGAGATTTTAAATTTTCTGATCATGTTTTCAAGTTAAGAAAGGCACTGTACGAACTCAAACAGGTACCTAGAGCTTGATGATCATCTAAGTACCTTTCTACTGGAAATGGTTTTTTCTAAAGGGAAAGTAGCTAATACTTTATTTCAAATCCCTTAATGATGATATTTTGTTAGAGCAAATATACGTACATGACAATATTTTTTGTTCAGCTAATGAGATACTCTATCAAGAGTTTGCTAAGTGTATACATAATGAGTTTGAGATAAGCATGATGGGAGAGCTCAACTACTTTCTTGGACTGTAAATCAGACAAACTTCACAAGGGACCTTTATCAATCAAGCAATATATATGAAGGAGTTGCTAAAGAAGTTTGACTTCTACAATGCAAAGCTTATCAAAACTCCAATGCTACCTCAACGAAGCTTGAAGTTGATGAGAATGGCAAACCTATCAACCAACGGAAGCATCGAGGTATGATTGGTAGTTTACTCTACTTAACTGCTAATAGTCATAATGATGTTCAGTGTTTGCATATGTGCTAGATATCAAACCAACATAAGGAATCACATCTACGCACAGTTAAGCGTATCTTTTGATACCTTAAGGGTACTTTTACTATCGGCTTGTGGTATCCCAAAACCACATCCTTTGGCCTAATTGGTTACTTGGATGCTGATTTTGTTGGATGCAAAGTAGATCGTAAAAGTACCAGCGGTGCGTGTCATATACTAGGAAAAACTTTAGTCTTTTGGTTTAGCAACAACAAAATTTTGTCCCATTATTAACGACTGAAGTTGAGTATATCGCTACCGGTCGTTGTTGTGCTCTGATTTTGTGGATGATGCAAAACCTTGAAGACTACAATCTGCATTTTCATAATATTCCCATCTTATGTGATAACACTAGACGATTAATTTGACTAAGAACCTGGTATGTCATTATTTTCTTCGTAATCATCAACAACACAGAGATATTTGACTAAAATTTATTGACACAAGTCATCAACTAGCAGATATCTTTACAAAACCATTAGCCGAGAACCGTTTCAATTTTATTCGTCGCAAGTTAGGTGTTCTTGATATCATATCGGAAGCATAATAAATTATGCTCGGTAAATGACTTGATATTAATTCAAATAGTTTTACTAAAATCAAAATTATTTTGGGTACAAGCCGAAAGAGCCCTTCTGTCGTACAAGTGTAAATAACCTGCAGCGACACGGTGCACTAGTCTACGAGCTACCACTAGCTGAGATCTGGCTCCTACAGCTAACCAAGATAATAGAGATGTATTCAAATTTGTATGAATTTTATCGTCCATTTTATGTACACAAATAACACATGCTAACCTAGATACAAGGAAACCGAACTCGGACCAAACTCAGACTGAGTTCGGCCTGAACTTGGTCCCTTTGTATCATGTTAAACCGAGAGCAGGCCCTACCTTTTTAAGTTGCTTCTTCACATCTAAACCCTACCTCTACCAGAGAGCAACCGAACCCCCTCTTTCTTCCTCCACCAAAATATTCTCCAAACACTAGGGTTGCATTTGGTTCATTGTAATGTAATCGTAATCGTAATGGAATTGGGTTTGTAATGTAATTGAGTTTGTAATGTAATAGAATTACAATTACATTACTATGTTTGGTTGAAAGATGTAATCAAACCATGTAATGTAATGTTAATTGCATTCATGTGTTTGGTTTACCAAGTAATGTAATTGAATTTTCAATTTAATAATTTTTTAAAATACAACATAAAATTTAAAAAGTTGATCAATAAAAAATTTCAAAAATTTAAAAAGAAAAATAAATAATAAAAAGGGAAAAAATGGTTTGTTTTCTGCTAAAAGAAGACCAAAAACGAAAAAAATGACAAAAAATAAAAAATACCAAAAATGACAAACGAACAAAAAGAAAAAAAAACCAAAACGAAAAAAGCGACAAAAATAGAAAAACGACAAAAAAAAAATCAAAAATGAAAAAAAAGTGAAAACCATCAAAAGGGACCAATAATGATAAGAAAATGACCAAAACAAAAAAAATTGACAAAAAAAACAACAAAAAATGAAAAAAGGACGAAAAACCCAAAAACCAAAAACCAAAAAACAAAAAGCGACCAAAACGGAAAAGTATCAAAAGAATCAAAACGACAAAAAACGAACAAAATGGCCAAAAAGACAAAAAAGATTAAAAAATGATAAAAAAACGATAAAAAGAAAAAAAAAACAAACAAACAACTTGTAATGCCAATTACATTACATCTATTTTTTATCCAACCAAAAACATAAAAACATAAAAAAACGTGAAAACGGCAAAAAATTAAAACACGTGAAAAAATCGACCAAAAACATAAAAACGACAAAAATGCAAAATCGACCATAAAAGATTAAAAAAAAGTGCAAAACAAAAAGGAAAAAAATGATAAAAAGACTAAAAACGATAAAAACGTACAAATTGACAAAAATGATTAAAAATGTACAAAAACGGCAAAAGACGTGCAAATAAAGCAAAAACAATAAAAAACGTGCAAAACCGAAAAAAATGTACAAAATCCCCAAAACGATCAAAGAGGCAAAAAACGAAAAAAAGCGGCAAAAACGAACAAAAAAGGACAAAAACGACAAAAACGAAAATGATGGCAAAAAACGAAAAAATAAACCAAAACGGCAAAAAATGGGCAAAAAAAACAAAAACGACAAAAAAACAAACAAAAAAACACAAAATGGCAAAAACAAAAATAGGCCAAAACGGCAAAAAACCATGAAAAATAAACAAAAACTAACAAAATGGCAAAAAATGAACAAAAACGATAAAAAAAACAAAAATGAACAAAATGGCAAAAAAGGCAAAACGAACAAAAACTACAAAAATAAAAAAAGACAAAAACGAACAAAAAGACAAAAAAAGGACAAAAACAAACAAAAACGACAAAAAAAAAACGACCAAATTATAGCATAACATCCTTCCGCTTAAGTTGTAATGTAATTGCGATTACATAGGTTTTATGATGTAATTGAGTTTAAAAGAAACTGATGTAATGTAATCAAACTTGTAATCGCGAGTACATTACATCTATTTTTTGTCCAACCAAACACTCGAGTTAGATTGACACGTAATGCCAATTACATTACGTTGTCCAATCCTGCAAACCAAACGGGCCCTAGATCTCCAAACCCTAACCTTAGAATATACTTAATTTAGGGTTTCCATCTCCAAGATCAAGGATTTGTTTCTACTTCGATTTCTCTTCCAAATTTTACCATTTTCTTGAGGTATAATCTCTTCTCCCTCTTCAATTTTTATGGCACCTAAGTTGTCTTCCATGAAAAAGAGAGAATAGATGAAGCTTCATCTTCAAATCCATTTCAAGACCTTTTGAATCTCTACTTAGTCCTCCTCCACCCATTGAGGATGATTTTAATAGTTCACTTTTAGAAACCTAGAAGTGTCCAATTCATGGTTCGATGATTTTCAAAAGCAAAGTATCTGTCTGGACAATGTCATTAGTTTCACTATCTTTTTAGAATATTTAGCTACTCTTACCGTTTTAGGATTTTATGATCTTGTTAAATTGTTAATCCTATCTATTCCAATGCTATACATATATTTTATTGCAATTTGCAACACTCTTATGACACTATCTACTCTTCCATCTGCGGTATCGATATTGATTTCGATGATGACGACCTGAGTGAGATGCTCCAGATTTCTAATACTGGTAATGCTCTCATCGATGTTACCAAAATCAATTTCGGCATGAGATGACTCTAGAATCCGGTAAGAATGTCATGCGTGATCCCTTTCCTAGACTTCCAGGATGCTTGATGTCTAAATATCTAAAGTGTCACGCCCCAGTCCCAAAATATGTGGGACCAGGCCACATGACAATGGCCAACTACGCATTCAAGTGGACACCAGTGCAACTCAAATACGTATAAGCTATCAAGTGTCCAAGTTACCATAGTATACATCCAAAAATTCTGCTAAAACTACTAAGAAATCTAGATATGAATTACTAGAGAAAGATAATAAGAAGGCATCAACTGACAATACCTGAAAGAGTAATCCAATTAAGTAAACCCTCAATATCCTATGCCAGATCTCAGCAAATATCTGAAAGGAAACTAGGTCCTCAGTGGGACGTAGCAAGTGTCACTACCACATTTTAGCTTGGGGGTATTTTAGTCATTTGGTGAATTTTTGATTTTATTTAATTTATTGAATTGGAGGTTGCTATCTTTGACTTTGACTTATTGAGACTTTGTAGACTAGCCTAGAAGCTAACCCTAGCTATGGCGACCCTAGTCTAACTTAAGTTAACCTATTTTTAGTCATTAAGAACTAGTTTTAAATAGGAGGATTAAGATTAAGTGAAATGGCTTATGACTTGTGACTTTCATTTTCATGACTTATGACTTAAGCCCATGGCCCATAACTAGACGTCCTAACCCTAACCTAACCCTAAGTGGCTGGCCACACAAGGAAACCCCCTATTTAATGTCTCCTCTCCTTGTTCTTGCCTCTTTTGTGCTCAACCAAGTTTTAGAAAGAAAGGTAAATTCCCACTTTTCAAAATTCCTAGTAAATTCATTTTTAATCCTTTTTGACCCAAATCTTTTGCATATGATTCTAATCAATCTCTACTTGCTGATTTTGAGGAGCAATTTCAGTTTTAGAGCAATTGGAGGATTTAGCTAGCAACGGAAACCGTTTGATTTGGGACTTTTTCTTGATCCTTGCAATCTATAGGTAAACCCCTCTAATTCTATTTTTATTCTAATTTTATTGTATAGTAGCCTAGATTTAGGTGTCCCCTAGCTGTAGTGTAAGTTTGGTGTCCATTGCATTAGGTTTCGTGTCCGTATCAGACACGTATCAAACCCATAGGCTAGGTGTTTTGGAAATGCCACAACCATCGTTTTGTGCTGATTTCTGAAATATTTTTGAATGAAATCCTAGATCTAGGGTTTGCTTATTGATTCATGTCCTTGCTCACTAAATTTGGGGTCGTGTCGGGTCCACACTCGGACACAAACACGCCCGCACAGCCTTAGGGCAGTGTCCTGCCACTCGGGCTCAATTGCTCATTGTATAGGACACGAGGACATGCCCTTTTTGGGAGGATGTCAGGGCACTGACTGACATTGACCTCCAAAATCTAAGCTCAAGTGGTTGCGTGTGCGAGGAGTTCTCCTTCCCGTTCTAGACGCACGAGCAGACTGAACCGCTCGAATTTAGCCACTGATACGCGGTTGGACACGGCTGGACACGTGTTTAGGATACGGTGCAGGGTATCAGTGGGGTAGCCCTACCCCTAGCTTACACGTGTGCACGGCCACGTGTCCCCACGTGGCCTGTGTCGTGCGCTGGACACGTGTGCACGCGTGCACAAGGCTGTGCACTGCGTGTGTGCTCGTGTGGCTTTGAGTGTCTTGGACACGATTGTGCCCACTTAGTTGACATGAATGAATGCCATGACACGTACACACTTGACACCTAGTTTACCAACCATTATTTTAGATTATTATCATGTTTTTGACTTTTGAAATAGCAATTCCCATTTCTCACTGATATACAGTTCTATTAATTCTATTTCCTGAGTTTAATTATATTTAAACTGTTTTGTAATGTTTTAACCACCATATTAATTCAATTACATGTGTAATAGTTTATTGTAATGTTTGGTTGTGATTGGTGTTAGGAATTTGGGTTTCGAATTGGTGTTTGGGACTAGTGTGTTAACTGTTAGGCTGAAATGAAACAGTCATTACTTGAATTTTTCGTAGAACAATTCCTGAGTTATTCCCTGTTTCTCAATTACACTAACTGTCATATTGACACTCTAAAACCTGAGCTACACTCTTCACTAACCTAGCTACTGCTCCTGAACACACATTGGCACTCTACTGTTCCTATTACACTGTTAAACCAAACCTTCACTGTTAGCTAACTGTCACATTGCCCTGTCATACACTAACCTATTGACACTTATTCACATTTACCCTCACATTTATTCCTGTACACATACTGTTAGCTAAACCTGAGAATTAACCACACTCTACTGTCTTCCTATTTACACACTGCCATATACACATCACTGTACCACTGCTCCCTATCTAATTACTGTCACTTACACTTTCATACACACACTGAATTTTCCTGAGATTACACATCCTATTACACTATCATGTAAACACACACACATCTAGCCTATATGTTCACACACAACTACCTACGTTTTTGTCACTTTGACACACTCAACACCAAGCACACACATTAACACACACTCTCTCTATACTATGTAATTCCTGAGAATTCATCTAATACACACACACACACATTGTCACATGGACACACTCTACTGTCATGTTGTATGACATTGTACAACACCCATGTCTATCACTCTATGTATATGTAAATATATATATACCTTATCTATATGCTTGATAATAATTATGTGATGTATATATGTATGATATTTATATTAAATTAGTAAATATACATTATGTATGCAATATGTGAGAATATACTATATGCGTGATATAGCCTATGGCCTATAGCCTATGGCTCATAGCCTGTGTATATGGCATGAATGTCCAGTGAATGTGTGTTGTTGGCTTGTATAGCCTTGTAATGATGTGTGGATGCTAGGATAGACATGGTTAAGCTTAGTGAGACTTGTTTGGGTTAGGCTTGACCTAGCTTGACTAGTATAGTTGACTAGAGTTGACCAAAGGTTGACTTTAGCCTAGATTGATCCCAAACATCATGTAGATGCCTTGTAGCAGTTATTATACTATTTTGGATATGTAGTGACTTGTACTGTTCTATAGGAGACAGACACCACTCCTCGGACCGTATATTCTCTTCGGATATTCAGGATACCAGGCGAGTACATTCTCTGTATTTCATATCTTGTTTAGGATTATATTTTCGGCTTTAGATTACTTTACTTGATGCTGACACGTTGGTAACACGGAGTACTATATGGATCTTGTCGTACGATGTTATCCCCTTAGCGGATACATCGGGTATTTCATATTCGTGTACTTTATCATGAGCATCGTGTACTCCTTGTGTTCGTGTTATTCGGGTACAAATCGTGTATACTTATGTGCTCACATGATCATCGTGTACAACTATACTTCGTGTGCAATAACATAACTTGACTGGATCCTTGTGTATTGATTGGGGCGAGGGAATAGAAGTAGTTATGTATTCAATCTTGTAGATTACTCGTGTACAACCTCTGTAGATTACTGTACAATATCGTGCCATTTACATAACCATCTTGTACTCTAAATTACTAGCACTGATAGTTCTCATATATATACAGTAGCTATTTACTTACAGTCTCTCTTTATCATGTTGTTCTTTCAGTTTAATGTATCTTACTCTCTAGCATGTTTATATTTTCTAACCTGTTATGATCTGTTGAGATGTATTGTGCTCGCTCATGTCCTGACTAGACCTGTTAAAAATATTACAGAGGACGAGGCTGAGGTGTTCTGTTCTACATATTACGGGACTACCCTAGAGGACTGTTGTGACCTGGACCAGCTGCAGGACCCCTTAGCAGTGGATGACACTCCCTTAGTCTAGGATGTCTTTCATTGTATTTATTCTGGATTACTGTATTTGAGATTTTGAGATGTTATCTGGATTTGTATTATCTTAGACACTTAGACTTCTATCTGACGGTATCTCTGTGGATTCATTTCTTCACATCTATCTTTTATCGTATTCTACCTTAGATGTGATTGAGACTGTATTTGCTATGTCACCTCCATTCGGACTGTATATACTGTACATGTACCTTATATATTGTTAGATGATTGACCTAGGACAGCGTTCTACCGCCGACACTGCGGCGTAGGCTGGACGTACCCACTTCTCGTGCCCTTACTCTAGGGTGCAGGTCGTGACACTTTTTAGTAGTAGCCCATGCAGGTCTAGTTTAGAAATGTAGTGATATTCGAACTAGAGTATCACTACAGCCTGCAGTAGGATTATGATATTTTGAAGGTACTCAATTACACTAGAAAAACTCCTTATCAGATTTCGTATATCTACATTTTGCTGCTTATTGTCTTCTTTGAATTTTAACTGTCCTCCTTTGATTTTAACTCATTCTCAGTAATTGTTTCTTGTTTGATCTGTGTCTACAGGATGGTTGAGACGAGATCACATCGCCCAGGACCGGGGGACGCTGATGAGAGGTCTGCCACCTCTCGTCCCCAGCTGCAGCAGCCAGCTCCCGTACCGCAGCCCCAGTCATGCCAGCTAGGGTGGGTGTTTCTGCAGCTTTCGGAGGAGCACCTCCAGCAGTCAAGAGGCCGAGCCCGGTGCTTCCTGAGATCCTTCCGCAGCAGCCTCACCAGCAAGGATGGTAGATGCTGCTTATCTGTTCTCCTTCATGGAGAGGATTTGGAGACTCACCAGCAGCAGCAGCATCAGCGCTAGACTGTCTTTCCATCAGGGGATTGACGAGGCACATCAGCTGGTCCGTGCTACTGTAGAGATGGTAACTGCTCAGGGGGCGCAACAGCAGCCTCGCCGGAGAAAGAAGGATATCCAAGACTTTCAGAAGATGCATCCTAGAGAGTTCCTGGGCACCGAGGACATTCACTATACAGATGTTTGGATTGAGCATATCAAAAAAATTTTCGGCTGGCGGAGATACCAGCCAGACATATCGAGGCGACGGGCAGTCAGATGCAGGACTTAGCCCGTACCTGGTACCAGACAAATCCCAGAGTGGGAGTAGAGGGTCAGTTCAAGGAACAGTTCTTCCCAGATGTGGTACTAGGGGACATTGAGGCACAGTTTGAGAGTCTGGTTCAGGAGAACCAGACAGTTACTGAGTACGCCGGAGAGTTTTGCCGGTTGGCCCGATTTATTGATGATCTGACTGAGAAGACGAAGGCAAAAAAGTTCCATCGAAGGTTGATCAGGGAGGTTCGATCACTGACTAAGAGTGACCAGAATGCTACCTTCGTAAAGAGCTTTTATGAAGCTATGGTAGGGAAGATGACCTGGGGTTGAAGCTGAAGAGAGGTCGGGACTTCCAGGGAGCTAGCAGCAGCGGGGTCAGGCCAAGAGGCCTCATTTTCAGCACCAGCAGCCACAGTGGCCAGTGCATCAGCAACAGTTTCAACAGTAGGGCCAGGCACCTTACCATCAGGTGCAGCATCAGCAACCGAGGGGGTAGCAGCAGGCACCGAGACAGCATGCCAACAGTTGCACATTCTGTAAGAAGCCCGGGCACAGGGGCGACTGTAGGAAGAGGCTTGGAAGATGCCTGATGTGTGGATCATCGGACCATCAGATGACAGACTGTCCAGTATCATCGATGCGTCCAGTACCAGAAGGAGGTGGAGGAGCCAAGGCTCCAGCAGGCCAGTAGAAGGGACCACTGCAGACTCAGCAGCAGAGGTTTCTCCACCATCAGCAGCAGGCTCGGGGAGGTCAGCAGGGGCGAGCTTTCGCCATGGCGGCCGAGGATGCAGAGCCATTGGGGAGTTGATTGCAGGTTCGGTTCTTCTCGACTCCATTCCAGCTTTCGCTCTATTTGATTCTGGGGTTTCCTATAGTTTTGTGTCGGTATATATGCTATTAGACACAGCCTTGTATCTGAACCATTGCCTAGGACTGCAAGATCATGACCGAGGGTAGTGTTATCCTCGTGAGTGATGTTTGTAGTGGCAGCATTATTTTAGAAGGCTTAGAGTTGGAGGTGAGTATGCTCGTTATGCCACTACGAACTACGATATCATATTAGGTATGGATTGGTTGAGCAGGCATCATGCCTGCATTGATTGTCGAGGGGTAGAGTTCTGTTTGGAGCGCCAGAGAGCCAGAGTTCGAGTACACCCGATGGCAGGCAGAGCAGGACAGCGGAGTCTTCTGCGGAGCTTCAGTTAAGGAGCAGGTGGCTCCATATCCTTTGATTACAGAGTTCATGGATGTTTTCCCAGAGGAGTTGCCAGGGCTTCCACCAGACAGGGATATTGAGTTCTCGATAGACTTGGTTCCCGGTGCGGAATCGATTTCTTAACATGTCTATCGAGTGAACAACAGTGAGTTGGTGGAGCTGAAGAAGCAGGTGGATGAGCTGCAAGACAAGGGCTTCATCCGATCGAGTTCTTCACCTTGGGGTACCGGTACTCTTTGTACCCAAGAAGGATGGGTCGGTACGGATGTGTATGGACTACAGGGCACTCAACAACCTGACGATCAAGAACAGATATCCACTGCCGCGGAGGATGATCTTTTTGATCAGTTGAGCGAAGCTCGGGTTTTCTCCAAGATTGATTTGAGGTCAGGTTATCACCAGGTGAAGGTGAAGAGGGAGGATATTCCGAAGACCGCTTTCAGGATGCGGTATGGACAGTTTGGGTTCTTGGTTATGTCGTTTGGGCTGACCAATGCACCGGCAGTATTTATGAATGATGAACAACGTGTTCCACCAGTACTTGGACAAGTTCGTGGTGGTGTTCATCGATGATATCCTGGTGTATTCGAAGACAGAGGAGGAGCACTTGAGAGTGGTTCTGGAGACACTCAGGAGGGAGAGGCTGTATGGAAAGCTCTCGAAGTACGAGTTCTTTTTGGACAGAATTGACTTCTTGGGTCATGTGGTGACTGGAGATGGGATCTCAGTGGACCCGAAGAAGATCACAGCAGTTGAGGCTTGGTCGGCGTCGAGTTCAGTAGCAGAGATCAAGATCTTCTTGGGGCTGGCAGGATATTACAGGAGGTTCGTACAGGATTCTTCCGAATTGTAGAGCCGTTGACTAGGCTGACCCGAAAGGATGCTGAGTTTGTTTGGTCAGAGGAGTGTCAGGCAGCTTTTGATGAGTTGAAGAAGCGGCTTACGATAGCTCCGATTCTGATATTGCCTTCAGCTTCAGGAGGATTCACTATCTATAGTGACGCTTCAGGGAAGGGGTTGGGTTGTGTCTTACAGCAGCATGAGAAGGTGATTGCCTATGCTTCCAGGCAGTTACGTCCCCATGAGAAGAACTACCCTACCCATGACCTGGAGTTGGCAGCAGATTTTGCTCTGAAGTTGTGGAAGCACTACTTGTATGGGGAGAGGGTGGAGATCTTCAGAGATAATAAGAGCTTGAAGTATGCGTTTACACAGAAAGAGCTCAACATGAGGCAGCGCAGGTGGCTAGAGCTGATGAAGGACTTTGACATCTCACTACAGTATCACCCAGGGAGGCCAACGTGGTTACCGATGCCTTGAGTAGGTATCCGACAGCCATGTGTTTGACTATGGATCAACACTTGCTAGCAGACTTGGAGAGCCTGGGGATTGAGGTGATTGTGCCTGGAGTTCTGATGTAGATGTGGGGCCTTCAGATTCAGTCGGACTTGATGGAGAGGATCAAGTCGACGCAGTTCGAGGATGTTGCTCTGTGGTGTATCCGAGAGCAGGTTCGAGCAGGACTAGTGGATGGTGAGTTTTCTCTTGCAGAGGATGGCGCTTTGAGGCACGGTTCCAGACTGTGGTGCCTAGTGGAGATCTCAGGAAGCAGGTCATGCAGGAGGCTCACAGATCTCAGTATTCTATATATCCTGGTACCAACAAGATGTACAGGGATCTGAGAGAGCACGTGTGGTAGTATGGGATGAAGCGGGAGGTAGCTCGCTTCGTAGCTAGATGCTTGGTCTGCCGGCAGGTCAAGGCAGAGAGACAGAGGCCAGGAGGATTATTGCAGCCATTGCCCATCTAGAGTAGAAGTGGGAGCATATCATGATGGATTTTGTATCTGGGATGCCGCGTACACCAGGAGAGAAAGACGCGATTTGGGTCATCGTTGACAGGTTGACCAAATCGGCCCACTTTTTGCCATTCAAGATGGGTACGTCTACGGAGAGGCTTGCAGAGATGTAAATGCGACAATTGTCAGGATTCATGGGATTTTGGTCAGCATTGTCTCAGATCGGGATAGTCGCTTTATTTTCCATTTTTGGAGGAGTCTACAGACTAGTTTGGGCACTCAGCTCAAGTTCAGTACTGTATACCACCCCCAGACGGGACAGTCAGAGAGGACTATTCAGACGCTCGAGGACATGTTGCAGATGTGCGTCTTAGATTTTGGAGGTTCCTGGGAGGATCACCTACACTTGGCGGAGTTTGCTTACAACAACAGTTATCAGGCCAGCATTGAGATGTCACCTTTCGAGGCTCTGTATGGCGTAGATGTCATACACCCTTATCTTGGGATGATTGGAAAGCAGCTTTATTGGGACCTAAGATGGTTGTTGACGCAGCCGAGAAGGTAAAGCTCATCAGGGACAGACTTCGTGTGGCGCAGGACAGACATTGGCACTAGGCCGATAGCCACCGGAGGCCGTTGGAGTTTGAGGTACAGATTAGAATAGGATTATAAGTAGGTTATTTGTTTATTTTGTTTGTTTGATCATGTTTGATTATTTAGTAACTTGAGACCTTGTTTGTGATTAGGTTGGAGACATGGTTTTTCTGCGGATATCTTCGACTCGTGGTACCATACGTTTTGGTGGAGGTGAGAAGCTTAGCCCACGCTTTATCGGACCTTTCGTGATCAGCAGGAGGGTCGGTGACGTGGCAGACAGGCTAACTTGCCACCTGCACTAGTGGGTGTCCACAACGTATTCCACGTATCAAGTTGAGACGGTACGTCTGACCCTAGCCATGTACTTGATCATTCGGAGATTGAGGTGGGACCTCTCAGTTATCCATAGCAGCTTATGGAGATTCTGGATCGCCAAGAGAAGGTGATGAGAAACCGGTGATACCCTTGGTTCGCGTCGCGTGGAGGCATCATTCTCCAGGAGAGTCTACCTGGGAGCGGGAGGATGAGATGCGCGAGCGATACCCATATCTGTTTGGACCTTGAGGTATGATTATCTATCCTTCTCACCAGTTTTGTTTTGCCTTTAATTTCGAGGACGAAATTATTTTAAGGTGGGTAGATTTTTTACTACCATATTTTAGCTTGGGGGTATTTGGTCATTTGGTAAATTTTTGAATTTTATTTAATTTATTGAATTGGAGATTGCTATCTTTGACTTTAACTTATTGAGACTTTGTAGACTAGCCTAGAAGCTAACCTAGCTATGGTGACCCTAGTCTAACTTAAGTTAACCTATTTTTAGTCATTAGGAACTAGTTTTAAATAGGAGATTAAGATTAAGTGAAATGGCTTATGACTTGTGACTTTGATTTTCATGACTTATGACTTAAGCCCATGGCCCATAACTAGAAGCCCTAACCCTAAACTAACTCTAAGTGGGCGGCCACACAAGGAAACCCTACTATTTAATGTCCCATCTCCTTGTTCTTGTCTCTTTTGTGCTCAACCAAGTTTTAGAACGAAAGGTAAATTCCACTTTCCAAAATTCCTAGTAAATTTATTTTTAATCCTTTTTGACCCAAATATTTTGCATATGATTCTAATCAACCTCTACTTGCTGATTTTGAGGAGAAATTTCAGTTTTAGAGCAATTTGGAGGATTTGGCTAGCAACGGAAACCGTTTAATTTGAGACTTTTTCTTGATCCTTACAATCTATAGGTAAACCGCTATAATTCCATTTTTTTTCTAATTTTATTGTATGGTAGCCTAGATCTAGGTGTCCTCTAGCTGTATATAAGTTTGGTGTCCATTGCATTAGGTTTCGTGTCCGTATCGGACACGTATCAAACCCATAGGCTAGGTGTTTGTGGAAACCACAACCATCGTTTTGTGTGATTTTTGAAAATTTTTGAATGAAATCCTAGATCTAGGGTTTTCTTATTGATTGTGTCCTTGCTCACTGAATTTGGGGTCGTGTTGTGTCCACACGCGGACACGAATACGCCCGCACAGCCTTAGGGCAGTGTCCTGCCACTCAGGCTCAATTGCTCATTGTATAGGACACGAGGACACGCCCTTTTTTGGGAGGATGTCAGGGCACTGACTGACATTGACCTTCCAAAATCTGAGCTCAAGTGGTTGCGTGTGCGAGGAGTTCTCCTCCTCGTACTAGACGCATAAGCAGACTGAACTGCACGAATTTAGCCACTGACAAGCGGTTAGACACGGCTGGACACGTGTTTAGGATATGGTGTAGGGTGTCAGTGGGGTAGCCCTACCCCTGGGTACTCGTGTACACGGCCACGTGTCCCCACGTGGCCTGTGTCGTGCGCTGGATACGTGTGCACGCGTGCACGAGGCTGTGCACTACGTGTGTGCTCGTGTGGTGTTTGAGTGTCTTGGACACGATTGTGTCCACTTATTTGGACACGAATGAGTGCCATGACACGTACACACTTGACACCTGGTTTACCAACCATTATTTTAGATTATTATCATGTTTTTATTTTCGAAATAGCAATTCCCATTTCTCACTGATACACAGTTCTATTAATTCTATTTCCTGAGTTTAATTATATTTCAAACTATTTATAATGTTTTAACCACCATATTAATTCAATTACATGTGTAATAGTTTACTGCAATGTTTGGTTGTGATTGGTGTTAGGAATTTGGGTTTCGAATTGGTGTTTAGGACTAGTGTGTTAACTGTTAGGCTGAAATGAAACTGCCATTACTTGAATTTTCCTGAGAACAATTCCTAAGTTATTCCTTGTTTCTCTATTACACTAATTATCATATTGACACTCTAAAACCTGAGCTACACTCTTCACTAACCTAGCTACTGCTCCTGAACACACATTGACATTCTATTGTTCCTATTACACTGTTAAACCAAACCTTCACTGTTAGCTAATGTCACGACCCGTCACCCAAATTGTTGGGCCGGGGCCGAGCCATGTCCAGCCTACGCTTAAGATAAAGCGCAGTAAGCTGTTCTAGAGATAACAAGACAAGACTAAATGTGCTAACAGTTCTATAAGTGAAGAAGAATCATAAATGCTCCAAACACAAAAGTCGTCGTATATAGTAAAATATCCAAGTACAAGTAAACTGAAATGTAAAACTGGATACATGTCCAGTTACAAAATGATGTAGTCTAATACATGACTATACTAAGTATCCCAAGTGACTACGCAAACTAGGCGAGTCTCCCCGCAGGAACATCCTCGCATGGCAAAACCGGGTCCTCGGCAGTGACTCCATAATACGAATCACAGAGCAACTCCTCCTCAGTAAGTACCTACAATGTTATCCTGTCAGGAGGGAGCAAGTACTGTTTTCTAGCAAACTAAATATACAAAACTTGAACAGGAAGGTAATAAACTGGAATCATGGCATATCATGGTTTTAATTGGTTCTTTTTAGAAATGACAACATATAGTTTAAAAGTTTAAAACTGTAGCATGTACGTGAATCGGTCAATAGGTAATCAAGATGTACAGCGGCACATATCAAGTTTTTCTGGCATGCACATACGTGCACGAGCGGCATCGGTGTATTCCATACACAACGCGAGATCAGAACATACGGCAAGGGTACATATAGAATGTCACCGAGCGCGATAAATACATACGGAGAAGGAGGTCATGTTCACGTACAATACTAACAGTTTTCCCTTAACCCGTTATTTAACATGTGAGAGATACGAGAACAGTAAAAACATGTGGAAGATACGAGAATGATATAAAGCATGTGAGAGATATGAGATACTGTCCTAAACATGGTAGAGACTGAAAGTAATACAACATGTAAAGTTCAAACTTGCTACCCCAAGGATCAGCATTTAACATGGTTGGTAAGTCGCAGTTTATTGTTCTAGCAGTATGTAAAGTTCGTAGAAAGTACTTGCCTCTAGCAAAGCAAAACAAGCTGCGATAAATGTGCTATGGATGTCCAGTAACTCGTCACTGTAGAAATAAATGCAATAACTTAGCTTTTACACTAAGCTAAAATACTAGATCACTAAACTGGTGTGACACGACTTGTGACTGGGCACCTAGCCAAAATAATGACTTGGACTAGGAGACCAATGTGGGGTGACACACTATGTTAACTAACTTTCTAGGGTCTTTATACTAGTGAGGGATGGGGTTCAATACGACTAAAACTCCAAATAACACAAAAGCTACAAGTCGTAATTAATCAATAAATAAATCAAAAGATCATTGTGTTTTAACAATATTAAAGATAGGCAAAAAGTCTAGTTTTTCTTAAAGTAAAGTATCAAAGTGATCCTTGTTAATCATAGAAATTTATTATAATTTTTCTGGAATTTATTAACCAGTACAAGTATTTTATAAAATCAGCTTTCCTAAGTATACAGAAAGTGAGTTTTGGTTTCATATGCCAAACTAGTGGCAAAACAGTAAATTAAATACTACAAAATTATACTAAATTAGTCAACTTAACAAGTATCTAAAAACTATTTTTCCATAATTTTAGCAATACTTTAAGTATTTTTAGAAAAAAAACAGCATTGTACATAATAATTAATTATCTGCGTATTTTGTCCATGTATATAATTTGAACCAAAGTTCAAATACAGGACCCAAGGCCATGAATCAAGTCCAATATGACTTGTACAGGTCTTGAATGTGTGAAAACACATTTGAGCCCAAATACCCATGCTAGGCTTGGACATCAAATGGTTGCAGTAATTTAAATACAATAAAATATAATTTGGTAAAAGTGCAAAATAAATTTATTATTTTAATAAGGCAAAGTTTTTACATAGTAACTATAAAAGTATGAACATTATTTTATATAAATATTTTACACTAAGCTAAGTAAAACGTATAGGAAATAATATATATATAAATATAGGGATATTTATATATATATAGGAAAATGCTTAACTATATATATACAAATATATGTATATACATACATAAGGAAATACTTATCTATAATATATATATATATATATACAAAATTAATGTATACATATAATAGTATATATATAATATATATATACACAAGAAAATATATACATAAATATATAGTATACATAACATATATATAAAATAATGAAGTATAAATATATATTATATAAAAACAGCAAATATATATATATATATATAATATATATATATAAACATAGTATATAGAATAATACATATATACATACAAATATATGTATATATATATATATAAATATATATATATAAAAAAAAAAGGAAAAAGGAAAAGAAAATAGAAAAAGAAAAAGAAACAGCAAAGGCTGGGCTCGAACCCAGGCTAACAGAGCGGGGGGGGGGGGGGTTTATTGTTTACGCGCTGGCCAGTGGGCCAGCGGCCCGCTTTGTTAGAGATAGGATTAGGGTTTATGTTATTTCTGATTAGGCTGATATATATATATATAAAAATATAAATGTCGTCCTGTGTCCAGACAGTTCAGGACACAGGTATCTACGTGTCTACGCCTAGCACGACACGCACGGTTCGATTCTCTCGTGTCCAGTTACACAAAAATGTTCGCCAGGACACGGCGAACCATATATACGTGTACGAGACACGTACGACACAGTCTCGTAACTGCTACCTTCGTGTCCGACTTCACAGGGGGGGATTCGAGAGTGCTCGACGGCGGCTGAGGCGATGTGGTCGCGGCGGAGTGGTGGCGCTGGACGCGGCTCGACGAGGCGGTCCTGATGGTGGTGGTGGGAACGATGACGTCGAGCGGTGGTGGTTGAACGGGGGTCGCCGGAGTTAGGGTTACGGGAAAGGGAAATGGGGGAGGAGATGGGATGTGGGGGCGTCGATGGTGGTCGTGGGGTCGTTCTAGGGTTAGGGCTGAGTCTAGGGTTTTGTTTATAGGAAAGGGAGGTCGGTTGGTCGGGGGCAGGGCGGTTGAGTCGGGGGCAGCCGGGGCAGTCGGGGTGGGTGAGGGATGAGAGAGAGAGTGACTGGTCGGGGGGGGCTGTAGGTTTACACTTAGGTCCCCCAGAATTAGGAAATTACATAATAGGTTCCCGCAGTAATAAATGCAAATAAAATTTACATAAAACAAATAAGAATTTGCAAACCGATATCTAAACAATTGTAAAAATTACAAAACCACATTAAAACAATTTAAAAATTACAAATTGATATAAAAACAATTTTAATTAATTGCAAAACTTAATTAAAACATTTTAGGAAATTGCAAAATAGTTTTGTATTTAAAACTCATTAAAAAAAATTATTTAAAAATTCTAGAAAATTTCCTAAAAATCATATAAATATTTTAAGACTAAAATGACATTAACAGTTAATTAACACTAATTAAATAGATTTTGAAAAACAGGGGCTCACAAGTCTTCCCTCCTTGAAAAATTTCGTCCTCGAAATTCACAAGGATTGAAGATCCTACAACATTCTAACATAGCAAGCAATGCAACAAATGACTAAGACTACGGTCAAAACTAACCTCCTGAAACCTGTTCCGGCTCTGGCTCAAGGACTAGGCTATAAGTCTTCCCCTGGGGTCCCTTGGTTACTGGGCAGTCCCGAATCTGATGGATGGCAGACCCACAAGCTAAACACTGACCCAACCTCTTCCTACAAACGAAAGCGTCGTGGCCTACCTTCTTGCAGAATGCACAAAAAGTTCCCTTCTGCTGCTGCTGTCGGGGTCCCGGGGCTCTAACTGGCGGGTCGGGTGATGTGATGTAGGGGGATGGTAAGTCTGCTGGGGTGGCGTCGGCGCTCTCTGCTGGAAAGCCTGACGCTTGGACGGTCCCTCGTGATGTACAGAAGCCGGCCTTTGCTAGACAGAAGACGCTCCTCAATGCTCCGGGCCAACTCTAGGCTCTGGTAGTAGTCAGTCGTACCGTTCGCCACTATAAGAATGCCAATGTCTGGAACTAGACCATGGCAAAACCTACGGGTCATCTCCTCTGGATCAGCAACCAGACTAGGAGCAAAACGGCTCAAGCGACTGAACTCTCCCGCATAGTCGTCAACAGAACGGTTCCCCTGCTGGATGTTCTGGAATCGTAGCCCATGGCTACTCTAGCAGTGGTCGAGAAGAATTTCTTCTTGAACTGGGTCTTGAACTGGTCCCAGGTGGCTCTACCTCTCGCGAACAACGGCTCATTCCTGAACCAGACTCCGGCTAAGTCTATCAGCAGAAATCCTGCTGCCTCGACCTGAAGGTCATCCGGCATCCTAACTCCCAGAAGCTTCCTCTCTACTGAATCTAGCCAATCATCAGCTACTACTATGCCCTCAGTCCCTGAGAACTCCTTGGGATTCAGACCCATGAAGTCCTTGACCGTCCCCGCTTTCTGCCGTGGCTCTACATGTGGTGGGACCACGGGACGTCCCTCAGAACGCTCCATGCTCTGGCGGAGTAGGGTAGTCTGCTCCTGATGGGTTATTAGGAACCCCTGGATCAGTGTGAGCAGCTGGTTCCCGTCGAGTGTGACGGAAGCCTGGGTGGGTATAGTGATAGGGGGGGTGGAAGTATCGGGTCCTGCTGGGACTGGGATGTGGAAGGTGGTATCTGGGTCTGTGGATCTGTGGAGTGGGGGAATGTGGTAGGTGGAGGTGTATCAGTCAACTGGTCAGCTGACTGGATATGGAGGGCCCCATTCTCGGGGTAATATGCTGGGATGAACGAGTAAGCACCATCTAAATTACACATAAAAGATATAAGGACTTGTTTAAAGTAAGCAATCATATGCAAGAAAATCTAATTTATAATAGCAAACATGTGATGTATTTCCTATGTTGCAATCCTAGCATTCCTCTAGGTGTTCTAAGCGTCTTTCCTAATGTTGTCTAATTACCTTAAGTTCCTAATTGCAGGTATGCTTGGTACAATAACGTAACCAAACAGTTTAGTCAGGACCTGCATGGGCCACCACTAAAAACATGTCCGACCCGTCACCCAAATTGTTGGGCCGGGCCGAGCCATGTCCAGCCTACGCTTAAGATAAAGGCAGTAAGCTGTTCTAGAGATAACAAGACAAGACTAAATGTGCTAACAGTTCTATAAGTGAAGAAGAATCATAAATGCTCCAAACACAAAAGTCGTCGTATATAGTAAAATATCCAAGTACAAGTAAACTGAAATGTAAAACTGGATACATGTCCAGTTACAAAATGATGTAGTCTAATACATGACTATACTAAGTATCCCAAGTGACTACGCAAACTAGGCGAGTCTCCCCGCAGGAATATCCTCGCATGGCAAAACCGGGTCCTCGGCAGTGACTCCATAATACGAATCACAGAGCAACTCCTCCTCAGTAAGTATACCTACAACGTTATCCTGTCAGGACGGGAGCAAGTACTGTTTTCTAGCAAACTAAATATAAAAACTTGAACATGAAGGTAAAAACTGGAATCATGGCATATCATGGTTTTAATTGGTTCTTTTAGAAATAACAACATATAGTTTAAAAGTTTAAAACTGTAGCATGTACGTGAATCGGTCAATAGGTAATCAAGATGTACAGCGGCACATATCAAGTTTTTCTGGCATGTACATACGTGCACGAGCGGCATCGGTGTATATCCATACACAAACGCGAGATCAGAACATACGGCAAGGGTATATAGAATGTCACCGAGCGCGGTAAATACATACGGAGAAGGGGGTCATGTTCAGTACAATACTAACAGTTTCCCCTTAACCCGTTATTTAACATGTGAGAGATACGAGAACAGTAAAAACATGTGAAAGATACGAGAACGATATAAAGCATGTGAGAGATATGAGATACTGTCCTAAACATGGTAGAGACTGAAAGTAATACAACATGTAAAGTTCAAACTTGCTACCCAAGGATCAGCATTTAACATGGTTGGTAAGTCGCAGTTTATTGTTCTAGCAGTATGTAAAGTTCGTAGAAAGTACTTGCCTCTAGCAAAGCAAAACAAGCTGCGATAAATGTGCTATGGATGTCCAGTAACTCGTCACTGTAGAAATAAATGCAATAACTTAGCTTTTATACTAAGCTAAAATACTAGATCACTAAACTGGTGTGACACGACTTGTGACTGGGCACCTAGCCAAAATAATGACTTGGACTAGGAGACCAATGTGGGGTGACACACTATGTTAACTAACTTTCTAGGGTCTTTATACTAGTGAGGGATGGGGTTCAATACGACTAAAACTCCAAATAACACAAAAAGCTACAAGTCGTAATTAATCAATAAATAAATCAAAAGATCATTGTGTTTTAACAATATTAAAGATAGGCAAAAAGTCTAGTTTTTCTTAAAGTAAAGTATCAAAGTGATCCTTGTTAATCATAGAAATTTATTATAATTTTTCTGGAATTTATTAACCAGTACAAGTATTTTATAAAAATCAGCTTTCCTAAGTATACAGAAAGTGAGTTTTGGTTTCATATGCCAAACTAGTGGCAAAACAGTAAATTAAATACTACAAAAATTATACTAAATTAGTCAACTTAACAAAGTATCTAAAAACTATTTTTCCATAATTTTAGCAATACTTTAAGTTTTTAGAAAATCAAAAACAGCATTGTACATAATAATTAATTATCTGCATATTTTGTCCATGTATATAATTTGAACCAAAGTTCAAATACAGGACCCAAGGCCATGAATCAAGTCCAATATGACTTGTACAGGTCTTGAATGTGTGAAAACACATTTGAGCCCAAATACCCATGCTAGGCTTGGACATCAAATGGTTGCAGTAATTTAAATACAATAAAATATAATTGGTAAAAGTACAAAATAAATATTATTATTTAATAAGACAAAGTTTTTACATAGTAACTATAAAAGTATGAACTTATTTATATAAATATTTACACTAAGCTAAGTAAAATACGTATAGGAAATATATATATATATAAATATAGGGATATTTATATATATATAGGAAAATGCTTAACTATATATTATACAAATATGTATATATACATACATATAAGGAAATACTTATCTATATAATATATATATATATATATATATATATATATATATATATATACAAAATTAATGTATACATATACTTATAATAGTATATATATAATAATATATATACACAAGAAAATATATATACATAAATATATATGTATACATAATACATATATATATAAAATAATGAAGTAAAATATATATATATATATATATATATATATATATATATATATATATATATTATAAACAGCAATATATATATATATATATACATATATATATATATAGATATATATATATATATATATATATATATATAAACATAGTATATAGAATAATACATATACATACAAATATATGTATATACATATATATATAAATATATATAATATAAAAAGAAAAAGGAAAAAGGAAAAGAAAATAGAAAAAGAAAAAGAAACAGCAAAGGCTGGGCTCGAACCCAGGCTAACAGAGCGGGGGGGGGGGGGTTTATTGTTTACGCGCTGGCCAGTGGGCCAGCGGCCCGCTTTGTTAGAGATAGGATTAGGGTTTATGTTATTTCTGATTAGGCTGATATATATATAAAAAAAATATAAATGTCGTCCTGTGTCCAGACAGTTCAGGACACAGGTATCTACGTGTCTACGCCTAGCACGACACGCACGGTTCGATTCTCTCGTGTCCAGTTACACAAAAATGTTCGCCAGGACACGGCGAACCATATATACGTGTACGAGACACGTACGACACAGTCTCGTAACTGCTACCTTCGTGTCCGACTTCACTGGGGGGGATTCGAGAGTGCTCGACGGCGGCTGAGGCGATGTGGTCGCGGCGGAGTGGTGGCGCTGGACGCGGCTCGACGAGGCGGTCCTGATGGTGGTGGTTGGGAACGATGACGTCGAGCGGTGGTGGTTGAACGGGGGTCGCCAGAGTTAGGGTTACGGGAAAGGGAAATGGGGGAGGAGATGGGCTGTGGGGGCGTCGATGGTGGTCGTGGGGTCGTTCTAGGGTTAGGGCTGAGTCTAGGGTTTGTTTATAGGGAAGGGAGGTCGGTTGGTCGGGGGCAGGGCGGTTGAGTCGGTCGGGCCGGGGCAGTCGGGGTGGGTGAGGGATGAGAGAGAGAGTGACTGGTCGGGGGGGGGGGCTGTAGGTTTACACTTAGGTCCCCCAGAATTAGGAAATTACATAATAGGTTCCCGCAGTAATAAATGCAAATAAAATTTGCATAAAACAAATAAGAATTTGCAAACCGATATCTAAACAATTGTAAAAATTACAAAACCACATTAAAACAATTTAAAAATTACAAATTGATATAAAAACAATTCTAATTAATTGCAAAACTTAATTAAAACATTTTAGGAAATTGCAAAATGGTATTTTGTATTTAAAACTCATTAAAAAAAATTATTTAAAAATTCTAGAAAATTTCCTAAAAATCATAATAAATATTTTAAGACTAAAAATGATATTAACAGTTAATTAACACTAAAATAGATTTTGAAAAACAGGAGCTCACAGCTAACTGTCACATTGCCTGTCATACACTAACCTATTGACACTTATTCACATGTACCTCACATTTATTCCTGTACACACACTGTTAGCTAAACCTGAGAATTAACCACACTCTACTGTCTTCCTATTTACACACTGCCATATACACATCACTGTACCACTGCTCCCTATCTAATTCGCTGTCACTTACATCATACACACATTGAATTTTCCTGAGATTATACACATCCTATTACACTATCATGTAAACACACACACACATCTAGCCTACATTCATGTTCACACACAACTACCTACTGTTTCCTGTCACTTTGACACACTCAACACCATGTACACATGCCACATTAACACACACACTCTCTACTCTATGTAATTCCTGAGAATTCATCTAATACACACACACATTGTCACATGGACACACTCAATTGTCATGTTGTATGACATTGTACATACACCCATGTCTATCACTCTATGTATATGTAAATATATATACCTTATCTATATGCTTGATAATAATTATGTGATGTATATATATGTATGATATTTATTAAATTAGTAAATATACATTATGTATGCAATATATGAGAATAGACTATATGTGTGATATCCTATGGCCTATAGCCTATGGCTCATAGCCTGTGTATATGGCATGAATGCCCAGTGAATTTGTGTTGTTGGCTTGTATTGCCTTGTAATGATGTACGGATGCTAGGATAGACATGGTTAAGCTTAGTGAGACTTGTTTGGGTTAGGCTTGACCCAGTTGACCTAGTTTGACTAGTATAGTTGACTAGAGTTGACCAAAGGTTGACTTTAGCCTAGATTGACCCCAAACATCATGTAGATGTATTGTAGCAGTCTATTATACTATTTTGGACATGTAGTGACTTGTACTATTCTATAGGAGCCAGACACCACTCCTCGGACATTATATTCTCTTCGGATATTCAGGATACCAGACGAGTACATTCTCTGATCATTTCATATCTTGTTTAGGATTATATTTTTGCTTTAGATTACTTTACTTAATGCTGACACGTTGGTAAAACGGATTAGTACTATATGGATTTGTCGTGCGATGTTATCCCCTTAGCGAATACATCGGGTATTTTATGTTCGTGTACTTTATTATGAGCATCGTGTACTCCTTGTGTTCGTGTTATTCGTACATATCGTGTGAAATCGTGTATACTCATGTGCTCACATGATCATCGTGTACAACTATACTTCGTGTGCAATAGCATAACTTGACTGGATCCTTGTATATTGATTGGGGCGGGGGACTAGAAGTGGTTATGTATTCAATCTTGTAGATTATTCGTCTACAACCTCTGTAGATTACCCGTTACAACATCGTGCCGTTTACATAACCATCTTGTACTCTAAATCACTAGCACTGATAGTTCTCATATATATACAGTAGCTATTTACTTACAGTCTCTCTTTACATCATGTTATTCTTTCAGTTTCATGTATCTTACTCTCTAGCATGTTTATATTTCTAACCTGTTATGATCATTGAGATGTACTGTGCTCGCTCTTGTCCTGACTGGACCTGTTGAAAATATTACAGAGGACGAGGCTGAGGTGTTCTGTTCCACATATTACGGGACTACCCTAGAGGACTGTTGTGACCTGGACCAGCAGCAAGACCCCTTAGCAGTGGATGACACTCCCTTAGTCTAGGATGTCGTTCATTATATTTATTCTGGATTACTGTATTTGAGATTTTGAGATGTTATCTGGATTTGTATCTTAGGCACTTAGACTTCTATCTGACTGTATCTCTGTGGATTCATTTCTTCATATCTATCTTTTATCGTGTTCTACCTTAGATGTGATTGAGACTATATTTGCTATGTCACCTCCATTCGGAGTGTATATACTGTACAGGTACCTTATATATTGTTAGATGATTGAACTAGGACAGCGTTCTACCGCCGACACTGCGACGTAGGCTGGACGTACCCACTTCTCGTGTCCTTACTCTAGGGTGCGGCTCGTGACAGCAAGATACATAATATACATGCCAAAATGAAGTACAGTAAATAACATGTTGAAGGAGTAAACATATGATCCAGGAGTAGGTGACAGGAAAATGGTCAGGTGATCAGTAACAATACTACTATGCAGACTATCTAGTCTATTTGAGATATACTGGAGGACAATGTTTGAGGAGTGGAGCGCTCTCTAAGGGGTACATGTACATTGGCTCATCACCAGCTGTAGTAACATCACTAACTAAGCTACAAGTAGCCCCTCTACCTAGTGACCGTCCTCTCCATCCAATGATACTGTCCTTGTCGCATCCACGTACGACCAGTCCGACTATAGAGAGTTATAAGTCCAGAAGTCTAGTCAACATGAACCCATAAAATCTATCATCGAGTAAATATCCAATAAATCATAACCGAGTCTCCTATATGCCATGCAATATGAATCCGTATATCATGTCCATGTGTCAACAGGTGTAGTATATAAGTATACAGATGAGAGCGGGTGAATCGTAGCAGCATGGCCAAGTAAATGACTGATAGAAAATACAAGCATGTAAATATGTAAATCAAATAGGCAAGGTATACTTGCCTGGAGTTGTCTAAACTGTGTTGAGACTGCAGTACCTAGGTCTATCCCACTATCCATGAGAACCATACTCCATGCAGTTATCTTTCAATTCAAATCATAAATAAATATATCACACACTAAAGTATACGTATGACTAATAACTCCCACCTAGGGAGCTTGGGTCATTCTAGTCACCTATTACCTTTGTTATCTAAGTCACTTGTAATTATATCATGTAGTACTAGGTCACACTAGTCTTTATAATCATTATTTGTTAATAACATGAATTGTAAGTTGTAGGTTCAAATATCAATTTTGTACCTCGTTATTCGTACATTGAAACCTATGACACACAAATTTAGAAGATGATCAACCGCCAGGTTAACAATCTTATCGTGGCGATCCATATGTCAAATAGTCAATTTCAGCGATTTAAGATCAATGTTATCGACCGAACTCAGTTTTGACACACGGATTCTGAGATATGAACATAAATAGGAATTAGTTATAATTATTGGTGATACATAAAGAAAAATCTGTAGACATCGTCGGATGATGAAACAAACATCACTATCGTGTCCATAATGGTCAAATTAGCTAGAATAGCGTCCATAAGTCCAATTTAGACACAAGAGAATAATGGTAAATTTGGGTCAAAATAATGTCCGTCGTTGGATCCGCTTTGCACCTAAAATGTGCTAGGGTAACAGTCCACTAAACCTAGTAAATTATATGTCCATGAGTTTAGAATGACGATGCGAGCCCAACGGTATATCCAGAATTGGATTCTGATGAGCCGATCTCAAAATGACCCGTTGATCCGGACGTTGGATCCCGGTTTGTACGAAAATGCGTGTCGAAGCCAAAGTCCTTTAAATCTAGCAAAATATTTGTCAAAAAGTCCAGAATGATGATTGGAACCCAACGGTATATCCAAAATTTGATTTCGATGAGCCGATCTAAAATGATCCGTTGACTTAGATTGTGGGACCCGATTTGCACCGAAATACGAGCCGAGGCCACGATGCTCCAAACTTTATATGAAATTTTGCCAGAACGATGCCACGAGTCCACTAGTGGAATAAGAACTGAAATTCGGAGTCCCAGATTCAAAATTTGAATTTTACAAGTTAAAAATTATGAATTCAACAGCCAACTTTGGTGTCGAATTCAACCAATCAAACAAGCTCACAATGGAATGAAATTTTCATGTCAAGAAGTTGGTTATACAGATGTGCACAGAAAGGGTGGCATGTCAAACAGAGCAGCAACGACGGATAAACAAATCCACGAAGTTGGCTCCACAAAACTGTAAAAAAATAAAGTACTTATTCGCCTAAACTTGCTAGTCGATTTTGACCTAGCAAATGACAGAATTAACGGCTGCAATTTTAGGTGAATAGAGTTATATTGAGATTGCAATGGAGAAAAGAGTTCAATGATCCAACGGTCGGATTGTCCAGAAAACGTGCATAAAGTTGTTGTCCCGAAATACGATTCTGGATTTGAATTCGCGCACGTCACGATGAGATCCTATGTGAAAAGCACGAATCGACTCTATCGTGGTTCGAGGATGACGGGGACACACAGGGGGTTCATCAGGGTCGCCTGGACATGTCGGGGCCACGGTTGATGGAGACGTCGCGGATGATGGCTACAGTGCTTGTTGCACGCGCATGCGCTACTGCATGCACAGCGGGTCGCGTTGTCCGGACGTGCGTGGGGGCGTGCCTGTCGACGATGTCGATGATGGGTCGCGTATGAGGCAAGGCTTGTCATGGCAATCAAAGCTGGGTGATAAAACAGCTTCAGCCCGACCTCGAATGATTCAAACTCGGTGAATAGAGGTCAGTCGATCAAAACGTAGGGAAGCCGACGACCTCTTAGCACACTCGAGGGAGATAAAGATTCATGAGGAGCCCGCAGTGGCGAGTCTAGCGTGTGCATGGGCAGTATTCTTGATGTAAGAGTCACACATAAAAGAGGCAGCTAGGTTTCTTCGAGTAGGATGGGAGGATGGACTATTTATATAGAGATATGGTAGGATTACTTGGAGCTGGTGAGTATTTGGCCAGCTGCGCACGTGGCTTCTCCTACAGTAGTTGCAGCTATAGTTGGCATGCAAGCTGCCAAAAATGATGGTCGTGGGTTTTGGGTAATGGGTTTGTATTGGATTGGAGTATAGTAATGTATCGTCCGACCTAGCTTCCTAACACTATTGGGCTGCAACAATATGAATTGTTGGGTTGGGCTTGTGGGAAGAGAAAGGTAAGGAAAAATAATAATAATAAAGATAAGTCGGGCTGGGTAGGCTATTATATAGGGAGAGTTAGGGTTTTAGGGAAATGAAAGGTGATGTGGGCATTTGGCTTGGATTAGGAATAGTTGCGCTCATAGCTACTTAATAGCAATGGTAATATTGACTAGTGATTTTCCAAATAGAAATAAATATTCTAATTTCTAAAAATTGATTCGTAATTCTAAAATACTATTATTGGGGTGGTTTGATGAATTGGCTAGGATAACATACTGTTTGCCTATACCCAAAGTTTTAATTAAGCCTTTACTACCATGTATTAGTACTACTAACATTTACACCAATAACATTTTAGAATTTACTATACACATAAATATATATGTATATGGAAATTCCTAGATCTTGTTTCTGCTAAATAATATTAAATAATAAAAACTAATAGTTTAAATTTGGAGAGAAGGGGTATATAGGAGAACGACACTTTATCCCACACGGTGCCTCGAAGGGTGCCATGTGAGTGGCCATACAAAATTGGGTTGGGTGTTTGGGTCCGATGAGGTTAGGTTTAGGTTTGGTGTGATCATGACTATAATTTAAGTCATTTATGATCATTGATGAAATAATAGCATATAGGAGCTCAATTGGTTGGCACACAAGTGGCATGTGTATAGTAAACTAAAAATAGGTCAAAACCATATATTGGGTCAATTAGGTTGGATCGATGTCGAGTCCCGAAATTAAATTGGAAGTTAGGTCAGGTTTTACTGTAGGTAGTCAAACGGACAAAATTGACCAGAAAGTTGCGCGATATAAATAGAATGCAAGGGAACAAGTTTGAGTGGAACATGATATATCAAAATAAAGATAATATTGCCTACTACAAAACTCATGAAAGAAGTTTCAAAAGATTGACATTTCTGGCACTCCAAAAATTAAAGTCACAAAAAAGTACATTTAATGATCAAAACTAATTATAGTAAAATCATTTATTGAAAATAATTCATTTAAAAATGCTAAAAGAAATCCTAAACTTCAGGGGGTTTACATCCTACCCACCTTACAAGAATTTCGTCCTCGAAATTAAAAATCATCCAATATGTGAAGCATAGTATGTAGCCGCTAAGGCTACACTACTAAATCTGCTACACTATATGTTCATCCTTGACTCAAAATGGATAAAAGGTATTTAAGCTCAAGTAGTTGTCCCTATTTGTATATAAGTTCACCCTCAATCTAGTTGGTTCCTCACAGAGTTTTGTAGGTCATGAATGCATAGTTTTTAATTTTCAATAATAATACTGTAAAACTTATCATCCTTATTATATAAAAAAAATTTGCAACTCATTCTATTCCTCCAAGAGTATCTCTTTGATAAGTATCAATTTGGTTTATGGTCTAAGACTTTAAGGATAAAGTTATAACCCACTAATTGTTCAATTCTTACAGGTAAGATTTATCACCCTTTTTACTCATTAATTATCCTCGAAATGAGTAATATGCCAAATATTCTAAACCATGCACTAGCCCTCAAGGTATGCAAGTAACACATTTTTAATCTATCATCAAATTCTACCTATGCTAAATCCTCAAACCATAAGCATTAGAATTAACTCTCTAACCATCCACTAATACAATGTCATCAATACCTTTTTATCCCTGATTACAAATAACCACCATCTTTAGAGGATAGGTTTTATTATCCTTTCATGGGTGATACATACTCAACCTTGAAGCCCTTAATCCAATTAATTGTCATCATCCTCGAATACACTATAGTCAAACACAGTCGACCTGTCATACTTAATCTAGAAGTTTCACCCATGCAACTACTAAGGGATCAAGCTACCCACAACATCACAATCACGTAATAATACTCTAATGATAAGGTATATCTATCTACAATGGTTTTCTACTACAGTCAATAAAAATAATGTGGGCCTAAGGCTGGTTTGAGCAATCCATACCCATATCAAACAATGTAAGGCTCAAACAAGACGAGAAAGATTGTTGAAATATCTCCAAGAAGATTATGAGGCCAAATGAGATGCATAAGATGTAGTTTAGGTAAAATTCGAGAACCATATACCTCCGTTTTATATCACGTGAAGTTACTGCCAAGCCAGTGTGCATTTGGCTGCAATAACTTTATTGTTCCATAATACGATGGATGGCTGTAGTGGACAGCTGTCACGTCAAGTAATACAAGTTCTTGAGCTTGTCTTGACTAAATCCATGAAATATCAATCAAATGCATAGGGTGTGGTTCAAGTAAGATCTGTAAAACATATGTAACCATGATGCCATTATCTGAAGTCTTGCCTCGTCAGTATTTCTCTGGCTGCAAAAACTTTCAATTTCGTAATACAAGGTTAAATATACTTTTCGAACTTTTCTTGGACCCATTCACAAGGCATTTCCAATAATTTATCGAAAAGGAACGAAAAGAATTACTCAAGAGGTCAATAGGGAAAAGTTTAGTCAATTCTTAAGAAAGATGGAACACAAAAGCAAAAATGTAGAGAAAGAATATGACATGAAAGCAATCATGTTGGAGATTCCTAGAGAACCTATAATCCTAGTTGTGGATGTATCATAAAATCTGATTTCTCAATTGGTCACAGGCTCGTAGTAGTACACCTATCCTAAGTACCACTACAACTGTCACGACCCGCACTCGTTTTTCGGTATACGAGTGCGTGTCCAAGCCAGCCTACGCCGTAGAGTCGGCGGCAGAACCCTGTCAAGGCCATAATACTCAAAATCACATAAATGATAACTTTATTGCTCATTCATATTTCTATATTGATTACAACATTTACAATAATTATATTTGAGAAAATCTAAAGTCCCATAAAATCTAGTACACCAATTTAGGCTATCTAACTTTTCTATGTTTTGGCCTATAGATACACTCGTGCCTCCCTAATGCTAAGAGTAGTCACAGCAAATCTGAAAAATATTGGTTTACAATCAGGAATGAACAAGCACACACACACCGACGACTATCCGAAAACATAATAAATTTACAAGACATGAAAATAGCATATGTGAGAAACTAGATATAGAATCATGGCATGTCTAGAATGAAACAAGTACTCTACAATAGGATATAACTACTGGAGAAAACATGTAAATAGGGTGACATGGCAAGTGGTGGAGAAAATAAGAAAAAACAAGTAAATGACAACTATTGATGTTTTGAAATATCGAATTCGATATGTGAACGACTAGGGGTAAATCAGGCACCTCGCACGTGTATTGTGCGGCTGCTATTATCCATGAAAGACATGGGGGATAGTTCTGGGTATTCCACATGTCTACTAAGATATTTTTCCCTCCCGACTAGTACTCATGGACTTGAACAAGTCACGAAACACGAAACATGATAATCACGAAATATAGTATATAGAGATCCATGATACTAATCCTGTACAACGTGTCAACAAGCAGGAGAGCATATGTATAAATATGAAATAGAAAAACTACTAAGAATCGAAAGCAATCAGTATATGTACTTGCCTGAATTAGTTGCATTCGTTGTGATTGGATCGTATTGGCACCGAATAATCGCAGATGTCATAACTACGCAAGACGACCCCCAAATAATAGAACATGCCGTGTCAGGGGTCCAGAATGTCCATTTAGCTAGGGTCGATATAAAGACGTCATAAGCTGCAAGAATTAGAATCGTATGACTAGCATAATCAAAAGCAATCTAATCTATAAAAAGGACTTCTACATAAGGGAAAATATTTTTATTTAAGAAAATTATCTATAACCTTTTCTAGAAAATAATTATGATACTTGGAAACTATATTTACTATCAAAATTTTTAAAGCAATTTCTTGGAAATTAAGAGAAACCCCTTTCTTATACCAAATTTATGATTTAGTTTAGGTAGAAAATATTTTCAATAATATTTTTAGAAACATATATAACATTGTTAATTAAAAAAATAATAATACAATAATCATAATCATAGCAATGATATAAGGCCAACACTAAGGCCGAAGATTACAAATTCATTTATTTTAGAATATTTAGAAAGATAATTATATTTAGTTTTTGAAAATCTAGTAAATCTTTTTAGCCAAATTAGTCTACTCTTGTCAAAACAGGATTTTAGGCAAATACCTTGAAATCTAGAAATATCATTTTATTTTAAAGGTCCAAGAATTATATTTTAGAGATATATTATTAATAATTAACAAATAATATTAGTAAAACATATAATAATATATAATAATAATAATAATAAAATAATAATAATAATAAATTGTATTAATAATAAACCTGATATCCAAAATTAGTATTTCAACCCAAGACCCAACTATTAATATATGATAATTGATATAGAATATATTTATTTATGGAAACAAAAATACTTGATGATAAAATAAAAATAATAGCAATAATTAATATAACAATATAAAATATATGTATATACTGTTTGGAAGATTGTTTATGATACTAGTACCCCTGTTACAGTAGTATTATATATATATATATAGTAACAAATAATGAAATATATCACTCCTTATTAACACACTTTACATCATTTGTATTTAAAGGTACATATAAATATTAGGGAAATTCCTATTACTAATATTATAGTTGTGTACTATACTAAAACTTACTGAGATCACCTACCTGCAATAACTAGGTTGCAGGCCCATTATGGGATCGTTGTTCCCAACCACTAACAAAAGAAATAAAGGAAGATAAAGGTGAGAGAGTGCTTTTAATGGAGGCTTTCTCCTTTGAGAAATAAAAGACTCGAGAGAGAAAGATGGGAGAGTTGGAGAGGGAAAGAAGGGTTCGAGAACTTACCCCTCGGAGTCGCTGGTGCACTCCCGCGGTGGAGCTATGGCAAGGGCGACGCTCCAGCTCGCCGGTTGGAGGAAGAAGGCAGCACGGCCACGGCGCCGATCGGCTGGCCGCGGGGAAGGGATGGTACCTTCGGATCGCAGTGAGGCGGCGCTCGCGGTGGACGCGGGGTCGCTGGCTGTTCGCTGGAGGAGTGGTGGCCGAGCGCTTCCGCGGGGGTCGCCAACTGCAGATTACCAGCTGCTGGGGGAGCGGGGTCATACGGCTCGCGTGGAAGGAGGCAGCGTGAGGGGATGGCCAGCGCAGCGGATGGACGGGAGGCTCTGGTCGCTCGTCGGACACGACAAAGTCGAGCGCGACATGCATGGCTGCAGGGAGGAGCGATCACGCGTAGCGGCGAACACGGCCGGTCGTGCGGCTGCGTGCCTATGGTGGAGGGCAGCGCGACTTCGTGTGCGGCGGTCGACAGATCGTTCTGTCAAGGAGGAGTTGTCGCTGGCGGTGATGACGGAGATGGGGATGGCATGGCCGCACACGGTTGGTATGGACGCAGCCCACGCAGTTGGGTTGCTTCAAGATCATCACACTTGTTCGGTGCGTAGTCGCAGGCAGTGTATTCGTTGCGGTTGCAACGGCAGCTCGGGGCTACTCAGGAAGGAGGAGTAGAGGTCTATAATGGGGGTCTGCTCGACCCGTGGGGCATCTACCGAGGATTGCTCGACAAGGACGCGTACGACGGCCCTTCGACAATGATCATTCAAGAAGGACGCGATCGGCTGCAGTTGGTGATGGCGTGTGTAAGTGGGGGACGGGGCATGGATGACGTTTCGAGGGTCAGCCATGGTGATGTCCCTTGGGTATTTGTTTTAAGGGGAGGAAGGGAAGGGAAGTTGTGGTCTTCAAAAGATGGAGTGGGAGTAGTTCGCGACGTGGGCATTCAGAAATGTAGGGAAGTTCCTATTCATATTACAGAATGAGGGAATTAGGTTTAGGGTTTTAGCAAATCTGTATCGGCTTGGCTTGGCTTGGCTGACATTTAGATCAAGAGGTTAGGCTCAAATGTTTTGAGCTGATGAGAGCAACCATTTGGGTTGAGAGAAAAACGGATAAGGGCTTGGCCTAATAGATAAGCCCCACTCCCCATTTTCATTTAAATCAAATAGGTAATTTAAAATCAAAAACTCATTAATAGATATTAAGCTATTAATTAACCTAATAAAAATCCAAAAGTAGATGGTAACATTAATTTAAATCATCTTCTAATATTATCAAAATAATTTGAATCATATAAATTAAATCCGCAAATCCAATAATTGAATATCATAATAATTTAAAATACATTCCTTATTATCAAGGTAATTTAAAACAATTAGATAAATTAAAATCATATTTAAAATAATTTAGCAAATTTACTGGTGAAATATAATAGTCGCTAATGTCAAATTAAATCAATGAAATCTTAATCCTATAATTGATCGTATTAATAACTTGAAATGATATCTCAGCTTATCAAAGAAAGTTCGATAATATTCGATGCTCGCAAAATTATTTAAAGTATATCCATTTTAAATCACAATATCATATAAAATAATAATCCGTTTATTTTTCAAAATATGTACGATGTTTTAGAAACCTTTTTGAGCCTAACTCCTTTGATAGACTAAAAATGATAACCGAATATCTTTTATAATTCTGATAATAAGATGTTTTTATTATAACATTTTAGCGCTCTCACAATATTTAATTTAAAACTGGTTTGTGATAAAAGTATTATTCACAAAATCATTCACAAATCTAGACGAAAATTATATTATATTATTATTATTCTATTTTTTTGCACAATAAATAAAATGATAAAAATTAAAAATTCGGGAAGAGGGGTTACAACGACTTCGTACTCTTTATGAAGACGGGACCTGCATGAGCCACCACAAAAACCATGTCACGCCCCAGTCCCAAAATATGTGGGACCAGGCCACGTGGCATTGGCCAACTATGCATTCAAGCGAACTCCAGTCCAACTCAAATATGTATAAGCTATCAAGTGTCCAAGTAACCATAGTATACATCCACAAATTCTACTAAAAGTACTAAGAAATTTAGATGTTAAGTACTAGATGTAAAACCCCTAAATTTCTACTTTTTTTATTTTTATTTATTTAATTTTGGTATTGATTAAAAAATTTGTATTGTACGTCGCGTAGTCGTATTGTGCGTTGCGCACGAAATTTATTTATTTTGCTCGTCGGGTGCGAATATGTGTGAGCGTACATATTTTTTGAAAAACATTTTTTTCTATTTTATATTTCAAATAATATGTATAATAATTATTGTATTTGTATTTTGCTTAAAGTTGTCTATTGAGATGACCAATATCTTATTACTTTATTTATTTATTTATTAGTGGTAAGTTAGAAAACTATTTTATATTCCTTGCGTACATTAAATTAAATTTATATATTTTATTTTCAAAATTATTAAGTATAAATATTTTATTATTCGAAAAGGTATTCAAAAATATTTATTATTTTCGAAATTAATATTATTAGTATTTTAGAAAAATATTTTAAATTTTTTTGTGGCATTTAAATCTTGATTTAAATTTATGGACTTATTTAAAATAGTGAAGTATTTGAATTTGAATTATCCTATTCGATTTTAAACTAAAATTTTAATTTAAATTAATTAGATTTAAATTAGATTTTGGATTTGAATTTGAATTTGAGTGATTTTAAATTAATTATGAAATATCTAGTTTGGATTTTAAATAATCTAAATCCTATCCCAATGGGAATTTCCACATCCTATAAATAGGCAGGTACTCCTCCAAAATTTTTATCATTCACAAATAATCCACAAAAATTTTCTACAAACCAGACGTGCATTGTGTCCGTGTCCTACTGTCATCTACTATATTTATTTATTACAATTACAGTGATTCCTTTTCGCGTCCGACAACCCGGACGCCAACCTATCCGTGTCTCGCAAGATACATGACTACATCGATACCAATTCAGAAAACCCTAAACCTAATTCCAATCTGGTAGCCACCCCGACACATTCTTTTCTGTTTTCGGCCAACAAATCTGTGACCACCAACTTCGTCGATAAGAGCATCCCACGCCGCTGCACACAGTCATCATCCCCATCACAGTCGTCCCCTCTTTGATTCATCACCTCACCCGACCAGACCATGACCCTCATCGTCATCCTCACCGCCACAACCAACCGATACCAAACCCGTGCTCCTCACCTACAACTTCCACTGCCGTGGCCACATATCTACAACCTCGCCCACAACAGTGCGACCACTCCAGCCAACAACCCTGACCACCTTGCCTTGACCACACCCCCGCCGTGGCCGGCAGTCCCAAACCCAAACACACCAAAAATTAGAACCCAAACCCCTACTCACCTGGCCGCTCTGACCCGTCGCACGCGCCGAACCCTGCCTCGATCTCCCTTCTCCGGCGAACCACGCGTGCGCCGCTCTCCTCGATCCTTCCGCCTCGCCGTGGTCGATCGGCTTCCACCGTGTCGCTTAATGCCCATGGCGCCGACGACCGGCGCGCCTCGCCTCGAGCGACGCCGACACCAGACGGACCCCCCGGCGCTCCCTTGTCGACCCCGATGTCCACCGCGCGCGGAAGCCCTCCACAGTGAGCCGCTTCCCTCCGTGCGCCGATCGGCCGAGCTCGCCACCCTCTCCTCAAACTCCCAGCCTTGAGCGCCTCCACTAAACCCCTTCTCCGCGCGAGCCGGCCAGCCCCCGCTCCACTCATCCGTCGCACCCCGATCTGGAGCCGCCTCCGCGAACTCCGGCCTCCAGCGCCGCGCTCGACCCTCGCCGCGGTCTTCCGTTCCCCTCCGCCTCTTCGCCGAGACCCCGGCGCTCTCCTCCTTCCCGTCCTACTTCCCGCTCCGCCAGTTCTCCTCCCAGTCCTCTCCCGACCGGAACCCTCACCTCCGCCTCCCTCTCTTTCCTCACTCTCCCCTTCATCTCCTCTCTCTAACCCTCTCCATTGTTTTTTTTTCTTTCTTTTCTCTTTTTCTCTGGATAGGTTTCTTTGTACAGAGGTTAACCAGCTATTGCTTTTGATTTCTTTGGTTTTTTTTTGTCGTTATTTGTTTCTTTTTCTCTTTTTTGTTTTGTTTGTAGTAACTGTTATTATTTTATTATTATTATTATTATTAAATTGTGTTATTTTATCTTTGTTATACAAAAAAAAGGTTATTTGATAAATATTTCAATTATTATCTATTGTCTTTATACTATTAGCACCAAGTACTATGCTTAAACTATACATATATGGTAGCTAATTTCAAAAATAAATTAACAATAATAAAAAAAAAATTTATAAAATTTTAGACAGGGATATATTACTGTGATATTTTTACCTAGTTAAATTACTTGACAAATATTTTAGTTGGCTTTTTCTCTAGAATTTCAATATATATCTAAAATATTTTGAATATAGTTTTACGGAAAAAAAAAAATCATATTTCACAAACTTAGGATATTCTAGCCTAATTCAAATTTTTCATATTTTCAAGTAATCCTCCTAAAATCTTATCATACTAATAAGGTCTAGTTTTCAAAGTATTATAAGTAGTTCTCTAAAATCATATAATATTTATCCATAATTCCTTGATTTTCTCCCTGTCCGTGACCAGTCCTATTCTTTCTATCCTCTCACCAATTTCGTACAACCTTATGTCGACCCTAACTAACTTGGCCGTTCCGGACCCGATGGAACATACCGTACCTTCATCAGATGTCGTCTTGCATAGTTGTCGCACCGAATTCGCAGTTCATACCACCATGATTATCGTAGCACACCAGGCGCTCTACCAGGCAAGACACCTTGCCTTCACTGTTTAATTTCTTGCTCAATACCATGCATGTTTTTACTTATTCTAGAAATATAATTGTACTTGCAAATTATTATATTTTAGTTGCATATGATTTAGAGTTAAGAGACCACCTTTGTTTGTGTCGCATTCATTGGCCCGACACTTGTGTTTCACGAGTCACGAGTTATATAGATCTCGGACGTACGTATCGACTGGCCATCGGTGCGCACATGCCGTGCGATAGGCAATAACTGCTAAATAGTTTTGGTTGTCTAGAAGACTTAGCGACTTAGCAGTTCTTAGGAATGTCGTGATGTGGATTCATCACGAGTAGTGCATGGGAGGGTGAAGACAGTTATTAGGCGTAGGGCTTTCACACCTTTACTTTTCTCTGGATGCCATTTGTGACTCAGTCGAGAGACTAGTGGCCGTGCATTTATTTACTTTTCTCTGGATGCCACTAGTGCCTCGGTTGAAACACAATGTGCCGTGCATTTACTTTCCTCTAGCTGCCGTTAGTGACTCACCCAAGAAGCTAGTGGCCGTACATTTATTTTTCTCTAGACGCCCCTAGTTCTCATTCGAGTGCTAATGTGCCGTGCATTTACTTTTCTCTAGACGCCATTAGTGACTTGGTTGAAACGCTAACGTACCGGGTTTCTAGCTTCGAGGGCCCTTGTGTGGAACGTTGTCTTCAAAAATGCATTAACACATAGAATGGTTAAGGACCTTTATTTGTGTAGTCACATATACTTTTCTGTTGAGCTAACTTTATTCAGTTTATGGCATGATATTATGTGCTTGTTACGTCTCTCTGAGGACCTGGTTGTCTTGCCAGGTGTGTGCTATTATCTTTCGCAGGTGTTCTAGCTTTAGCCGTGTTCATCGCTATTTCTTCGAGGATGATTGCGCTTGGATCGTCTTCGCTCCGCTCGCCAAATTTATTTCACTCTCCATGTATTTCTTTCCTTGCTTGTTGGTAGTGGATTTGTCTCCGCCCAACATATTGTATCAAGACAAATTCATAGTGATATATAATATCTTTTATTCTTGTGGATGAGATTAGTTATGGTTCTACTGTATTTTACAGCTTATGTATTTATACGAGGCATCCATATATTGGAGTATACTTCGTATAAATACAGCTGGCATGTCTACGTTCCTAGTCCTATATTTTGGGACTGGGCGTGACATTTTTGTGGTGGCCCACGCAGGTCAAGATAAATTGTTTGGTTACTTTACTGTACCAAGCAAACCTGCGAATAGGATTAGAAATCTAGGATCTCATCCACATACTTGACCTCTTTCCTTGATTATATCTACCATTTGATTCATCAATTGCATCTTGCTTGCTTCCTTCCATCCCTATTCTTATCTTTCCTTCGTGCTTGCTAGAGATCGACTCTACTAGTTAGTTGTCCCAAAATACTATTAGTTTAATTCTTTAAGTTGGGTAGAATACCTTATGAACTAGCAACCCTTTGACCTAGTGACTATATTAGCAAACTTATTTAGATCCTAGAATCTAGAGGACCTAACCTGTCTAGCCAACCAAGAACTTGGACAAGAAGACTATAGGACGACTGTATGACTTAGAATATTCTACTTTTTTTAATCTTAATCTCTCGTGCCTATGTATTTACCATTTTTGACTAATGATGCTAATGTAGCCTAGTTTTACAAGCTTATTCTTTATCGAGTTTGTTCATGACATATGCTATTGAGCGCTCACTAGCCTATTGTCTAATCAGAACCGGTGCATAATGGTATGATCAACCAAGTGCACTTTGGTTCGCTTTTGTCTATTACGCTACGTGGATGGGACATAATTAAACTTGGCCCTTACCATCCCATCCACGACTGCCTTGATAATTCCTTTTGAATTTTTTTTGTCGTCCTTGAATCACGTATTCGTATTCGATAACGCCTCCTTCGAACTCTATATTGCTTTCGCCTTCACCTATTTTAGGAGGACGAATGCGTTATACTAGAACTCCCTCTAGCCTTCCGATCGACTATGACCATTCTTACTCGATGTTGTTATATCGTCACCCTAAACCACTCATCCTTTTCTTGGCCCTATATTGCTATCATGAACCTTCCAAGTCACTTGATTTAGGCATGAACCTAATCAAACTCTTATTCGTACCTCAACCTACTAGGTCTCTAACTTATTCCTCTTGATACCATATCATTCTCTATTTGTATGATACTCTTGATTTAAACTTTAAACCCTTAATCTTCTATTCGTGTCTTAACTCGCGACCCACGTGACCATACCGTATTATTTTTCTATGAACTAGATCGCAATTTCTTACGGCATGCTTTTGTTATCGATTGTTCCTCATCGATACCCCCTTGTGTCTTCTCACACCTCCTAATTCTTAATTTCGAGGACGAAATCTTTTAAGTTGGGTAGGATGTAAAATCCCTAAATTTCTACTATTTTTTTATTTTTATTTATTTAATTTTGGAATTGATTAAAAACTTTGTATTGTACGTCGCGTAGTCGTATTGTGCGTCGCGCACGAAATTTATTTTTTGCTCGTCGGGTGCGAATATGTACGAGCGTACATTTTTTTGAAAAACATTTTTTTCTATTTTATATTTCAAATAATATGTATAATAATTATTGTATTTGTTTTGCTTAAAGTTGTCTATTGAGATGACCAATATCTTTTACTTTATTTATTTATTATTAGTGGTAAGTTAGAAAACTATTTTATATTCCTTGTGTACATTAAATTAAATTTATATTTTATTTTCGAAATTATTAAGTATAAATATTTTATTATTCGAAAAGGTATTCAAAAATATTATTATTTTCGAAATTAATATTATTAGTATTTTAGAAAAATATTTTAAATTTTTTTGTGGCATTTAAATCTTGATTTAAATTTATGGACTTATTTAAAATAGTGAAGTATTTGAATTTGAATTATCCTATTCGATTTTAAACTAAAATTTTAATTTAAATTAATTAGATTTAAATTAGATTTTGGATTTGAATTTGAATTTGAGTGATTTAAATTAATTATGAAATATCTAGTTTGGATTTTAAATAATCCAAATCCTATCCCAATGGGAATTCCCACATCCTATAAATAGGCAGGTACTCTCCAAAATTTTATCATTCACAAATAATCCACAAAATTTTCCACAAACCAGACGTGCATTGTGTCCGTGTCCTACTGTCATCCACTATATTTCTATTTATTACAATTACAGTGATTCCTTTCCGCGTCCGACAACCCGGACGCCAACCTATCCGTGTCTCGCAAGATACATGACTACATCGATACCAATTCAGAAAACCCTAAACCTAATTCCAATCTGGTAGCCACCCGACACATTCTTCCTGTTTTCGGCCAACAAATCTGTGACCACCAACTTCGTCGATAAGAGCATCCCACGCCGCTGCACACAATCATCATCCCCATCACAGTCGTCCCCTCTGATTCATCACCTCACCCGACCAGACCATGACCCTCATCGTCATCCTCACCGCCACAACCAACCGATACCAAAACCCGTGCTCCTCACCTACAACTTCCACTGCCGTGGCCACATATCTACAACCTCGCCCACAACAGTGCGGCCACTCCAGCCAACAACCCTGACCACCTTGCCTTGACCACACCCCCGTGGCCGGCAGTCCCAAACCCAAACACACCAAAAATTAGAACCCAAACCCTACTCACCTGGCCGCTCCGACCCGTCGCACGCGCCGAACCCTGCCTCGATCCCTTCTCCGCGAAACGTGCGCCGCTCTCCTCGATCTTTCGCCTCGCCGTGCGTCGATCGGCTTCCACCGTGTCGCTTAATGCCCATGGCGCCGACGACCGGCGCCTCGTCTCGAGCGACGCCGACACCAGACGGACCCTCTCGGCGCTCCCTTGTCGACCCCGATGTCCACCGCGCCGGAAGCCCTCCATCGTGAGCCGCTTCCCTCCGTGCGCCGACCGGCCGAGCTCGCCACCCTCTCCTCAAACTCCCAGCCTTGAGCGTCTCTACCAAACCCCTTCTCCGCGCGAGCCGGCCAGCCCCCGCTCTCCACTCATCCGCCGCACCCCGATCTGGAGCCGCCTCCGCGAACTCCGACCTCCAGCGCCGCGCTCGACCCTCGCTGCGGTCTCCCGTTCCCTCCCGCCTCTTCGCCGAGACCCCGGCCGCTCTCCTCCTTCCCATCCTCCACTTCCCGCTCCGCCGCCCAGTTCTCCTCCCAGTCCTCTCCCGACCGGAACCCTCACCTCCGCCTCCCTCTCTTTCCTCACTCTCCTCCTTCATCTCCCTCTCTCTAACCCTCTCCATTGTTTTTTTTTTTTTCTTTCTTTTTCTTTCTCTGGATAGGTTTCTTTGTACAGAGGTTAACCAGCTATTGCTTTTGATTTCTTTGGTTTATTTTTTTGTCGTATTATTTGTTTCTTTTTCTTTTTTTGTTTTTGTTTTGTAGTAACTGTTATTATTATATTATTATTATTATTATTATTAATTATTTTCATCTTTGTTATACAAAAAAAAAATGGTTATTTGATAAATATTTCAATATTATTATCTATTGTCTTTATACTATTAGCACCAAGTACTATGCTTAAACTATACATATATGGTAGCTAATTTCAAAAATAAATTAACAATAAATAAAAATATAAAATTTTAGACAGGGATATATTACTGTGATATTTTTACCTAGTTAAATTACTTGACAAATATTTTAGTTGGCTTTTTCTCTAGAATTTCAATATATATCTAAAATATTTTGAATATAGTTTTACGGAAAAAAAAAATCATATTTCACAAACTTAGGATATTCTAGCCTAATTCAAATTTTTCATATTTTCAAGTAATCCTCCTAAAATCTTATCATACTAATAAGGTCTAGTTTTCAAAGTATTATAAGTAGTTCTCTAAATCATATATAATATTTATCCATTAATTCCTTGATTTTCTCCCTGTCCGTGACTAGTCCTATTCTCTCCATCCTCTCACCAATTTCGTACAACCTTATGTCGACCCTAACTAATTTGGCCGTTCCGGACCCGATGGAACAGACCGTACCTTCATCAGATGTCGTCTTGCGTATTTGTCGTACCGAAGTCGCAGTTCATACCACCATGATTATCGCAGCACACCAGGCACTCTACCAGGCAGCCTTCACTGTTTAATTTCTTGCTCAATACCATGCATGTTTTTACTTATTCTAGAAAATATAAATTGTACTTACAAATTATTATATTTTAGTTGCATATGGCTTAGAGTTAAGAGACCACCTTTGTTTATGTCGCATTCATTGGCCCGACACTTGTGTATCACGAGTCACGAGTCTCATATAGATCTCGGACGTACGTATCGACTGGCCATCGGTGCGCACATGCCGTGCGATAGGAAATAACTGCTAAATAGTTTTGGTTGTCTAGAAGACTTAGCGACTTAGCAGTTCTTAGGAATGTCGTGATGTGGATTCAGCACGAGTAGTGCATGGGGAGGGTGAAGACAGTTATTAGGCGCAGGGGCTTTCACACCTTTACTTTTCTCTGGATGCCATTTGTGACTCAGTCGAGAGACTAGTGGCCGTACATTTATTTACTTTTTCTCTGGATGCCACTAGTGCCTCGGTTGAAACACAAATGTGCCGTGTATTTACTTTCCTTAGTGACTCATCCAAGAAGCTAGTGGCCGTGCATTTATTTTTCTCTAGACGCCCCTAGTTCTCATTCAAGTGCTAATGGGCCGTGCATTTACTTTTCTCTAGACGCCACTAGTGACTTGGTTGAAACGCTAACGTACCGTGTTTCTAGCTTCGAGGGCCCTTGTGTGGAACGTTGTCTTCAAAAATGCATTAACACATAGAATGGTTAAGGACCTTTATTTGTGTAGTCACATATACTTTTCTGTTGAGCTAACTTTATTCAGTTTATGGCATGATATTATGTGTCTTGTTACGTCCCTCTGAGGACCTGGTTGTCTTGCCAGGTGTGTGCTATTATCTTTCACAGGTGTTCTAGCTTTAGCCGTGTTCATCGCTATTTCTTCGAGGATGATTACACTTGGATCGTCTTCGCTCCGCTCGCCAAATTTATTTCACTCTCCATGTATTTCTTTCCTTGCTTATTGGTAGTAGATTTGTCTCTGCCCAACATATTGTATCAAGACAAATTCATAGTGATTATATAATATCTTTTATTCTTGTGGATGAGATTAGTTATGGTTCTACTGCATTTTACAGCTTATGTATTTATACGAGGCATCCATATATTGGAGTATACTTCGTATAAATACAGCTGGCATGTCTACGTTCCTAGTCCTACGTATTTTGGGACTGGGGTGTGACACTAGAGAAAGATGATAAGAAGAAATCAACTGACGATACCTAAAAGAGTAATCTGAAGAAGTAAACCCTCAATATCCTATGTCAGATCTCAGAAAATACCTAAAAGAAAACAAGGTCCTCAGTAGGACGTAGCAAGATACATAATAGATATGCCAAAATAAGGTATATTCAATAACATGTGAAGGGAGTAAACATATGATCCAGGAACAGGTGACATAAAAATGGTCAGGTGATCAGTAACACTACTATTATGCAGACTATCTTGTCTGTGTGAGACGCACTTGAGGACAACGTTCGGGCAGTGGACTTCTCTCTAAGGGGTACATGTGCAGTGGCTCGCCACCAGCTACAACAACATCACTAAAGCTACAACAACATCACTAACTAAGCTACAAGTAGCCCCTCTGCCTAGTGACCGTCCTCCCTACCGAATGATATTGTCCATGTCGCATCCACGACATGACCAGTCCAACCCTAGAGAGTGATAAGCCCAGAAGTCCAGTCAACATGAACACAAAAAATCTATCATCGAGTAAATATCCAATGAATCATAACTGAGTCTCCTATATGCCATGTAATATGAATTCGTGTATCGTGTCCATGTGTTAGCAGGCATAGTAATGTAAGTATACAGATAAGAGCGGGTGAATGGTAGCAGCATGGCCAAGTAATACAAGCATGTAAATACTTTAAATCAAATAGGCAAGGTATAGTTGTCTGGAGTTGTCCAAACTGTGCTGAGACTGCAATACCAAGGACTATCCCACTATCCATGAGAACCATACTCCATGAAATTATCCATCAACCCAAATCACAAATAAATATATATCATACACTAAAGTATATGTATGACTAATAACTCGCACCTAGGGAGCTTTGGTCGTTCTAGTCACCTATTACCTTTGTTATCTAAGTCACTTGTAACTATATCATCTAGCACTAGGTCACACTAGCCTTTATAATCGTTATTTATTAATAACATGAATTGCAAGTTATAGGTTCAAATATCAAGTTTGTACCTCGTTATCGTACATCGAAACCTACAGCACGCAAATCGAGACAAGATAATCAACCACCAGATTAACAATATTATCATGGTGATCTACATGGTCAAATAGTCAATTTCAACGATGTGAGATCACTGGAATCGACCTAACTCAATTTCGACACATGAATTATGAGATATGAAGATAAATAGAAATTAGTTATAATTATTGGTGATACATAAAAAAAATCTATAGACATCGTCAGATGATGAAACAAACATCAACAACGTGTACAGATTGGTCAAATTAGCTAGGATAGCCAACCCAAAAGTCTAATTTGGACATAGGAGTATAATGGTAATTTTAGGTCAAAACGATGTCCACCATTGGACTTGCTTTACACCAAAAAATGTGCCAGGATAACAGTCCACTAAACCTAGTAAATTATATGTCTATGAGTCCAGAATGATGATACAAGCCCAACGATATATCCAAAATTGGATTCCGATGAGCCGATCTCAAAATGACCCATTGATCCGGACGTTGGATCCCGGTTTGCACGAAAATATGTGCTGAAGCCAAAGTCCATTAATTCTATCAAAATATTTGTCAACAATTCTATAATGATGATATGAACCCAATGATATATCCAGAATCCGATTCTGATGAGCAGATCTCAAGATGGCTCGTTGACTTGGATTAGGGACCTGATTTGCACCAAAATGCGTGCCAGGACCACGATGCTCCAAACTTAGCAAATTATATATGAAATTTTGTCAGAACGATGCCACAATTCCATTGGTGGCATCAGAATTGGAATTCGGAGTCCCGGATTCAAAATTGAAATTTTACAAGTTGGAAATTACGAATTCGAACAACCAACTTCGGCGTCGAATTCAACCAATCAACAAGCTCACAATGGAATAAAAATTTTATGATAAAAGTTTGGTTATACCAGCTATGCAAAGGAACTAGTGGCACATCAAAGAGAGCAGCGACGACGGAGAAACAAATCCACAAAGTTGGCTCCACAAAATTGTCAAAAATAAACGTAATTATTCGCCCAAGTTGGTAACCGATTTTGACCAAGCAAATGATAGAATTAATGGCTGAAGTTTTAGGTGAAGATAGATTTATAAACTAAGATTGCAATAGAGGAAAGAGTTCGACGATCCAAAGATCGGATTACCGAAAAAACACACACAAAATTGATGTCCCAAAATACAATTCTGGATTTGAATTCATGCGTGTCACAACGGGATCCTGTGTGAAACTCACGAATCGACTCTGTCATGGGTCGAGGTCGACAGCGACACACTCGGGGATTCGTCGGGGTTGTTTGGACATGTCAGGGCCGCAGTTGACGGCGGTGTCGCAGATGATGGCTGCTGTAGTGCTTACAGCACGCGTGCGCGCTACTGCATGCACAGTGGGTTGTCGCTGCCCGGCCACGCGTGGTGGTGCGTGTCATGCTTCGATCCCTCAGAGTCCTTTCGTCTTTGCTTCGGACTTTGTAGAACCATTCGTCCTCACTTGGGCGTGATGTCGTGCAAGTCTAAGTTGCGCTTGCACATGACCAAGACCTTACAATGACAAAATAGACAAGATAGACAATACACAGCGGAACATATTACAGATATTCAAAACAACAGCGGACACATTACAGAATATAAATCGACCACAATGGTAACATGAAATAATATATCTCTTTATTGATATCTTTGAACAGATTACAAGCTCTCGTTTCTATCTGATACATTACCATACTTATCTTACAATCTCTTAGGAACTTTAAAGAAGTACAATGATCCCGTCCCGTACATTACATTCCTTTATATACAAAATCAACTCTTTGCAACAAATGTCCATCTCTTGGCATCTTTTCTGATTTCTGGTTCCTGAGGATAAGGCTTGGGCTATCGCTTTGGACTATCCATCTTGATTCATCTTGCACCTACGTGCAGACTGATGATGGGCCAGTATATCAACATACTGGTGATTGTGATTAAAGGCTACATCGTCGAAAATGATCACTAATTTATTTAGTGAGAAAATATTTCTTGTGATGTGATCTTTCTACTTTTACTTATGTCCTTTTCATGCATATTCAGAGTCAGATTACATCTTTTGAAAACATCTTTGAAAAGCCACAATTTATTTCATTTTTTAAGCATACAAGGGACTAATCATTCTTGTGAAGTGAGCAGCTTATTTTGTAAGCTATATCATTTCTCAGGGACAAAAGCATTAGCATTCTTTTTCCTTATTCAAGACATACTCAGGGTCAGTTACAATCATGATTATCAGATATTTTTTTGAAAGGGACCTAACAATTCTTGGCAACAATTTATTCTTTAAGCAACTCATGTTCAGGAAACTTAGCAACAAATGTATCACATTTCAGTGATTCTTACCATAGCCGACAGTTCATTCCTGTAAAAAACAAGGATTAAGATAAATATAATATAACCAACATTTGTTCTCTGTTCGTCTCTGTATTGTTAGCTCTTAGGAAAATATTTACCGACTCATGTAACCCAATTGGCAGCTGTGACTCAAGGCTCAGCTCTGCACTAGTACATGCACATACCAGTAGTTGTGACTCTCTGGGTCACCTCTTCCCTGATATGCCCACATGCTAGCGGTTGTGGCTCATGGTTAAACTATTCACCAATCCATGCCTATCTACATGTTGGTCCCTGGGTATCCCATTATTAGCAGTTGAGACGTTCTAGCCCATCTCACTAATAGTCTGACATTCCCCTGATCATGGGGACTTCTAGCCCCAGGATGTCTCGTTTCCTACTTGGCCGAGCGATCCCAGTGCCCTGGAACCGATCGAGAGATTACATCCTTGTGCACAAGTTGTCCGGACCGACACTATGAATGTAATATCTATTAATTAAACTCTTCTTGTTAACAATTCATCGATTGATCAGCAAACATATTCTATCCATCTGTTCTTTTCATATAATCGAGCTAGTAGCTCTACTCTTTTCTCTATACGGACAAGCCGTACCATCTCTTTTCAAGCAAATCTTATACGGTAGCAGTTCTATCAAGCATTCCAATTGCAACATCTAATTATGCAGTATTACAACAGTTCAGTATCATTAAGCATTGAAACATACTCTTGATAGCATATGATACATATATGAAAGCATACTAGACTAATTGTTAGCTACTAGTTAGACTAGTTGTTAGTAAACCTAGATGAACCCAACTAGACTTGTCATGATATCATTATTGAGCCCATTAGTTAGTCTTGGTGCACCCATAGAGAGCAATGAGTAAGAAAACCCCCCATTTTAGTTAATAGAACATTTCCTATTTAAACCCCTCCTAAAATAAACCTTCATAACTCATTATGAGGGCTTATTATGAACTTTACATTGCATTTAGGGTTAGGAATAGTGGCTGGTCATATGCCCTATAAAACTCCTCTTTGAGTTCATTTATTAGTCTCAACAAACCCTAATTTGCCTCCTCTCTATCTTCTCTCCATTTGAGAAGAAAATTCAAACTCTACCATTCCCAAATTAGTGTTCAACCAATTTCTAGTATCATCCCAAGGAGACTAGGGCTTGGATTAGCAAGAAGGAAGCATTGGAAGGAGTGGAGCTTGAAGGAAGTGTCTGCTCATGAAGGTTGTGTCCATTTGTGTCCATTTTGGCTTTGTATTGGGAATCCATATCCCAATAGGTAAAATCTAAAATTAAATCCTTGTATTTGATTCTAATTTGCATAATTAGTCATTTAGAAACCACCCATGCGTTAGAACTACCCTTGGGGGGAAGCTTGGGCTTTATTGAACCCATTTGAAGACTTTTACATAGGGTTTTGTGTCAATTTTAGGGGAAATCCGAGATTGGAATACCAACTATTTGCCATTAGGTTGGGTAGGTCTAATTGGACTTGTTTGAGTATTGCGAGGCTAGCTACGTGTCCATAATTGGATACGGTAGGACACAGGATCAATTTGAGGTTTTTTGGCCTCCTACACTTGTGGTACACATGTCTAATTGCACATGATACTTGACACTAGCCTTGCCATGCCCTAATTATGTCTTAACATATATTTTAGACTTGCCTACGAAGTTTGGTAGGATTCAGACAAGGTTTGATAGAGTATCTTAGGCGTATCACAAGCTTGCGCACCAAGTGTTCTATACGTGTCCCCATAGGAATTTTTGTGTCCTTTTTGAGTCAAGATTTTGAATACGTGTCTAAATAGGATATGTGGTGTCTTGTCATGGTATCTCATGATATGCACGGTTAGAATTGGATATGTGATATGTTATGTATATAAATATGTGTATAGAATGTATATATGTAAATGTGTGTATGGGTGTATGTGTGTGTGTGTGTGTGTGTATATATATATATATATATATATATATGTGTGTGTGTGTGTGTGTGTGTGTGTGTGTGTGTGTGTATTACACTACCAATCTCTCACACAATATATGACACATATACAATATGTATATATATATATAATATGACACATATACAATATATACATATATATAAATATATATATCTTCGGCGTTGTGGCGGCGCATAATCCGTGGTCGTAGCCTGGCGGAACCGCACTTGCGTTTGATATTGGGGAACGGTTATTCGCAGGCGAGCAAGGAATGCTGGTTGGGGGAATACATCCTCATGCCCAACGTCCTTACTCCGCCGCTGTGCGAGATCCGTGATTTATGGGATGATGACGTTTCAGGGAGGAATTGGGATAGAGTTAGATCTTGGTTTGGCCCAGTGGCCATGGCGAGCCTGGAAGCCTCTGATCTGTCGATCAATGACGCGCATGACGAGCTCAAATGGTCCCCCAACCCGGGCAGAATCTTCACCCTGGCTTCTTCCAAAACCATCGACAGAGGCATCCACGAATCGACCTCCCCTTCCGCTAAGTTTTGGCATACATGTATACCCACCAAATGGTCCATTCTCATCTGGCGTGCCGCTCGCCGGAAACTACCTACGGACGATGCCATCAACTCCTTCGGTTTTAGCCTAGCATCCAGATGCCACTGTTGTGTGGCACACCAATCGGAAATCGCCGACCACGTCCTTCTCTCTGGTGAACTAGCCACTCAAATTTGGACGAATCTTCACAATAAGTTCAGGATTGTCCCCATTACCGGGGGCATCAACGATCTGCTGGCCAGCTTGAACACGTCTCACGGGCATCAGATCGTCGCTGCCGCCGCCGTTTGGGTATTGTGGAAAAACAGAAACAAATACAGATACGAGGGCCGCCAGCTCCCGCCCCCACAATTGTACAGAGAGGTCGTTCGACAAATCTACAAAAGAAAGAGACATTGCTCTCACGCCTCGCACCACTTTTGGGAAGCCCTGGGCTGATCAGGACACCGCGTGTCGTGCGCAGGCCCACTTTGGCCGGTAACGACCGTGGGTTTAGGGGCACTCTTTTCATAGGCTCTGGCTTTCAACGTCTAACCTTCCGATGCTCGGCCTAGCTGCCGTTTTGTGGGCAACATTTTGTGTTTCATGCTTTCCCTTTTCTTGTCGTCTTTCGCGCGTGGCACGCACATTTACTTGTATATATATATATATATATATATATATATATATATATATATATATATATATATATATATTTTATATATATATATATATATATATATATATATATATATATATATATATATTAGCAATCTCACACACACAATATATGACACATATACAATATATATATATATATATATATATATATATATATATATATATATATATATATATATATATATATATATATATATATATATATATATATTGTGTGTGTGAGATTGCTAATATATATATATATATATATATATATATATATATATATATATATATATATATATATAACCTCTAGCCAAGTGGTTAAGAGAGATGCATGCAACCCGAGTGGTCAGGAGTCGAATCCCAGTGGGAGCGATTCCAGAAACAATTTACCTGGTTCCATATATATATATATATATATATATATATATATATATATATATATATATATATATATATATATATATATATTAAAAAAATGTATATATATATATACATACCATATATATATATATATATATATATATATATATATATATGGTATGTAAGTATGTACGGTGGAGTGATAGGCAAAAAAAAAAAAATATATATGGTATGTAAGTATGTACGGTGGAGTGATAGGCATGTGAGGGTATAACCACTTGGTTAGATGAATAGATAGATAGATACTCAGAGAGAGAGAGAGGGGGGAACCTGCTAATAGAGGAAGCCATAGCAGCAACCAAGTGAGGATGGTTTTCCTGTGTAGTGCCATAAGGGAATAGGGAGAGAGAAACAGTGGGATATAACAGTAGATAGCAAGTAGAGAGGCCTTGACAAGAAGGGAAAGCAGTTGCTAGGAAGTTAAGGGAGAAGGAAATGTAGCCTAAGGAAAGGTATGTGAGCTTGGGTTTATTTGTGTATGTGTATGAAGAGTTCACCTAAGGGTATAGATGATAGAGGAGAGGAAATTATGTTCTTGTGCACATATGTGCACATGATAGGGCTTACCTAGGACCTGTGACAGATAAGGCTCTGTCCAATAGGTGATGGAAGAGAATGTGTGTGGCTAGGAGAACAGGTGTAGTGAGTGGGTTATGTTAATGAGCAGTTGGAGAAATTAAGAATTTGAGAGGAAAATTATGAGAGCAGCATGTGAGAGGTAAGTGCACCTATGCACTTATACTGATTTATGCATCAAGTAAGACAGAAAAGGTGTATCAGTAGCAGTAAGAAGAAATCGGTGTGCACAGGAAGTAGACAACACAAATATGTGTGTGGGCTGACTAGTGTAGGGTGTGCGAGAGTTTGTCGTTGTGTTTAAGTGCGTCGGGCAACCTGTAATATCCATTTTTGTGGCAGGATAGGGGAAACAGGTACTGTGCATCAAGGAATTAGTTAGCAGTGCACAATTACACTCGAGCACATGCCTGTAGGGAGAATGGGAGAGAAGTCCCTGTATTATGGAATGCTGCCTGTGCAAGCAGACAAGTGTGGAGCATTGGCCATTGCCTTGCAGTAGCAGGTAGTAGCAGCGTTGCTGCTTGGGGATCATGCTTAGTAGCCTGCACCAGTAGGGAGTTGGCCCTCAAGGCCATGAGTAGCAGTTGGAATAAGGGAAAAGGTAGATGGCCCCCTATGCATTAGAGCCATATGGGATAGGCCACAATAGTAGGGGCTAAGAGGCTTCGAAGGGGAGTGCACAAGGCAAATAAAGGAAGGAAAGGCAATATGCACCTGTGCACATTGTGGGTGCACGAGTTTATAAGTGAAGCAAACAACAACAATATAGGAAATTGGGCAACTGCAAGTATCTTAAGATAAGGAGGGGGATCCCAGTACAGGTAGATAATAGGATAGAGTACTTCATAGGATCTGGGATCCTATTGATTAATCTGTGCACATTGTGCACAAATTTATTAGTAGCAGTGCCAAATGGAGCCAACTGCATGGCATTCATACCCAGGTTTGCTTCTGTGCATAGATTCGAATTAACAAATGAATGCAGGGATTATGGGGACATCAGGCTACAGTTTTGGTGGTTTTAGATGAAAACCTAACAGGAATAAGCACAACAGCTATGTGAGTTGAGCAACGGATATGGTGTATCATATATTGAGTGTGTGTTTGCCTGGTGTGTAACCTTCGTTAATCGAATTTTTGAAAATTTTGTACTTTTCTATTTTTTTCGAACTATTTTTTTCTTCTAAAAATCATTGAAATCGTAAATGTTAATATGAACGTATTTTTGATCGTAATATGATATCGTTATTTTGGTGGGATCTTTCGAATTTGAGAAACTGTATTATATGGAATATTATCCTAAATAAAAATCTTGTCTTTTTTCTAAACGCTTTCTTAAGATATAAATATTTCTTTTATACAAGAAATGATATGTCAAAAATACTATTTTGATTGAATAGGCTTTTATCAAAGATAAATAGTTGTTTTGAAATATTGTATTTATAACGATTTCGAGTTATTATATTTTCTCTCGTTTTGGATTTAGACCATTTTGGTCCTAATCCTAGCCTACCAAGCCTAGGCTTGGATTACGGGATGCGGTTTGAAAGGATAAGAGCTAAATTGCAATTAGCTAATAAATGATTTGTTGATTGTTAACATCTATAATTAGCCAGTGATTAAATTAGCTAGTAAATATTTACTAGATGAATTATTAGATAATAATTAAACTAATTGCTAGTAGATAACAAATTGTTAGTGGTTAGCATGGGGTTAGTATATTAGTATTTTCCTACTATTTTCTTCTATGCGATTACATTTACATTTTTATGATTTTTTCCCACCCCCTATATATATGCACACTTCCCAATGGGATACAACCTAGAAAATTCCCTAAAAAAATTTTTCCTCACACCCAGCCGCCAACAGCCTCACTCCCATCTCCACCCGAGCCTTCCCGAGCCGCCCCAAACATTTCCCCTCCGGCCAAAATCAGCACGGCCATCACCACTGGCATCCTCTCGACTACCCCGGTCTCCTCCTGAACCCCGACCCACCAAAACATCAGTGCCATGCCACCAGCACAGCCACCCCGGCTAGCCATCTCCACCACACGTCCGGTCGTTCTCCCCGTCAAACCTTGTTTCCACCACCATCACCATTTCCCGACCACATCCATCTCGACCCCTTCGACAGCCTACCACCGGCCATAGCTAGCCAAACCAACATTACCACCGCCATCATCCCTGTCGACAGCCTCCTTCCAGAACCGATCGCCACTCCTGGCCGAGCTCCGTCTCGAACGTTCCACCACCGACAACACCGCCAGCATATCCACCACTACCACCATCGCTAACACTGACACATCATCAACACCAACCACCATGTCCGGCCAACCCACAAAAATTACCATCATCATCGAGAGGGAAAAATAAGAGAGGCCCTTACCTGACATCGCCGCCCGTCACCGTGCCCCATACTCTGGCTCTGCTGTCGAACCTCAGGCCTGCCATCTTCGTAGTCGTATCTAGCCTCTGCACTGGCACGACATTTCTCCATTGCCGCCTCGGTGAGTGCGCCTGCTAACCGACGTCCCCGACTCCATGGCAATGGATCCGCCGCCACTGTTTGCAAAAATAAAAGTTTGATTACAAACTAAAAAAGAGTACAAGAGTACAATTGATTTCTGGGAAAGAACAACTATAGGAATCTAATCAGAAGACGATCACTTTATCCCTTGGATGATGCGATTTCGAAGAATATAGACTTTAAAGAGTGCTGCAGCAAGTGCTCAGGAGATTATGATCATTAGTCCCTTTGAAAGTGATTTAAAACTCTATTTATAGAGTTTTAGAGATAACTGTTAGGTAGTTATCTTGATTGGCGCACACTGTTGGGTGGCGCCATTCATCCCTTGGCGCGAATGGTTGGTTTAACTGCTTAGACGCGTGGCATGATGTGATTGATATGCGCTTGGTCATGGGCAATGTCACAGACACGTTCTTCGAGATTAGTGGCATGTGTGCCATGTTATCTAACTATTTCAGGATAATTTGATCAAATGGTGCCCACTGCTGGGTGGCGCTACTTGCTGAGTGGCACCACTGATTGATATGGTACTAATGATCATCTCGCGCCAACTGCAGATGGCGCAAGACAACTGTCTGTCATTTATGGCAGATTTGACATGTCCTCGAGCGCCACGCGCTCGGAATTCAAATGAATTTTTTCGACTGACGTGCTGTCAGTTATGATGATAAATGTTTAGCTTCTCCGAGAAGATAGCTACGTGGCAGGTAGCGCCACTTGATGAATAGCGCCTATTGATGTCTGGCGCCATTTGATGGCTGGCACCATTTGATGGCTGGCGCCAATTGATGATCTGAATGTTGGCGCTTCTTATGAGTAGCACATGGTGTTGAGTGCACTTTTTAGCCTTCTATAAGTCCCCTTTCAAAGTTTTCAAATTGAAAAGCTTCAACATTTGGAATACTTTGAATAAGAAGCGATTGGCGTAGGACAATATCGTAACTAACTCGACTTTCAGGCGTAGATCGTACGACTGTTACGGCTAAGCTTTTGGCTATAAATAGTCGAGAAGAAAGAGAAAATACTTTTACTCTGCAATTTTTTCTCTTGAGCTCTTCTTCTTCTCCAACCATTGAAACTTTCATCTCAATGGCACCAAAGAGATCCATAGCCGCCGAAAAGGGAAAGAAAGTGGCCGGAGCCGCTTTGCGTGTACCTCCACTGAGAGTGCCTCAGCACATCATGACGTCGCCGAGAGCGAAGAGGCGAACCTAGCCTTGGAAGGTAAGAGGCTTGGACGGAGATGACGACAGTAGAACTGCTCGTGCCATTCGCGTGAAGCGCGACCAAGGCCAATATTGACCGCCTCTTTCAGAGTGTTGGTCGATACTTTGTGCCATCTGCTCATTGCGCCACCTCTTTCATAGTGTTGGGCTAAAAAATCATAATAAATGATGCCATGCGCCATCTGACATATTTTTAACATGCTACGCCATCTGTCAATATGCGCAGATCATGCGCTAATCGATTGATGCGCCATCTGACTTAAAGATTGTCATTTTGCATGCGCTAGATGTGGACTATTTTTCATACCCTGTGCCATCCATAATTGGCGCATAATATTTCTTTTGAAGAAACAATCTTTTCAAGAGTTTAACTCTAAATTTTTTTCTTTTGCAGTTGATTTGAGGGAAGACCCTCATACTGAGGAGCTAGCATCTGCTTTTCAGGTATCTGAGTACCAGAAAGACTTGTCTCATATCCCTTTTCCACAGTATGACCAGCCTGAGACCCGGAGAGCTATGTTGGAGAATGAAAATTATAAGACTCTGCTTTGTTTGATAAGTAGTACTCCTTTTCTGTCTGAGGACACACATTCTTATAAGAAGCCAGCTTTTCTCTTTGGAGATGCCGTAGCCAAACTCTTAGCCCAAGTCAAGAAAGGGCTGACAGGCTTTCATAAGAGGTGATGCATTGGTATATCTGCCGGAGATGATAAGAAATCTATCTTTATCTCAATACACTCATACCAGCTACCCTAGAAAGATGTCATGGGATTTGACTCCTTTCCAAGAAGCTTGAGTGGGAAGAATATGTCACCATCGTGGGGAGCACAACAAAGGCATCTTTCTCTGTAAATCTGATCAGTATAATTCCCGCTTAAGGGGTTTAAGACTAGGTTGTGTACCGTTTGATGATATAGCCGTAATGAAACCCGTCAGAATTCCTATCTTTGCAAATATATATGTTGCATCTGAGGGAGAGTATCCTCGCAACACTAGCATGAGACTAACTCGCTTAATGCATCTAGAGATTGTCCATTGGAACCGTCTTTCTGTATGGATTCTCGACAACTTTTATGAGAAGTTACAAGAACTAGGACTCTACGAAGCTATTCTGACAACCACTTGTGGAATCCAAAATCACTCCAACTTATTTTTGGCTTTAGCAGAAAGGTATAACAGTAGGACTTGTACCGTTGCCACTCCTCACGAAGAACTAGGCTTCGCTCTCCATGAAATGCAATTTCTTTCTCGTCTGCCAATGGGCGATAACCCTTATGAAGAATACCTATCGACAGAAGACGAGCTAGAGGATTTAGCCTAAGTGAATCCTCAAATGGTGGCAGTTTTAGATGAATTGCTGTGCCACTTTACCACCTGCATGCATCTATATAAGACTGGTGCCACATGTGTAATGCCCCAGTCCCAAATACGTAGGACTAGAACGTAATCATGCCAGCTGTATATATACAAAGTATATGGACCCTCGTATATATACATAAGCTGTAAAATGCAGTAATCCAGGTACTAAATCTCATCCTCAAAGATAAATATGATATAAAAGTAACTTTGAATTTTTCATGTACACAATAGTTGGGCGGAGACAAAGTCCACTACCAACTAAATTAAATATGGAAAAATATACAAGGAAAGAATTTAGCAAGCGAGAGCGATGGCGAGTCCAAGAGCAATCACCACGAAGGAAGGAATGGCCTTAGCTAGAGCACCTGCAAGAAATCATGAAACACACACCTAGCGAGATAACCAGGTCCTCAGAGGGACGTAACAAGATACATCAACATGCCATAAAATACTGAATATAAAATATGCCACAATCAGAGAAAGTGACATGACACAATTAAGGTAACCTAACCAAACTAAAGTGAACATGCAGTGAGAACAAACCTTTCGTCGCATGAGCCCTGGCTGTAAATGGGATCTGGTATAGTCCCCACTTGGGCACCAGTGACCGAGAGCATGACGTTCAAAAATGATAGTGGACAACCTGAGAGGCTCATAACCGTATCTCCAGCGGAGCTTCCGGGTTACAAGGGAAGTGCAATAGAAGCCCATACGATAAGAAAATGTTCTCCCCACCCAATGTACCTATCATGTCGTATCTACGACCATGTAACACTACTAACTGTCAAGTCTTCTAACATACAACTATTGACAGTTAGACCTAACGCACGTCCTGCACGCATCAGTGATCAACCAACACGCAAGTCCGTAGACTATATGCTACTTATAACTCACACATCTCGTGGCACAATAGTGTCAAAGTTTATGCAATGCACTAAGCTAGTGGTAGTCCCTTAACTCTAAGCCCATATGCAATCAAAGGTAAATAACAAGGTACAACTAATATTACTGAGCAGCAGTAATCAAGAACTAGAAATAATTGAACAGTGATATGTAATAAAATACAACTAAAAATAAATAGTATAATGGCAAGGTATCTTGCCTGATGTGTCGCCTGGTGTGGTGCAATATTTCGACAAGTCTTGATTGTCCGACAGCCATGTTCGATGTGACATGGTCCGAAGTTGCAAGAAAATAGAGAAGCACGATTAGCTATGAGTAAGGAAATAATTTGAAGAGAGTTTGAGCGAAGAGGCGCGTGTCCTATTTTAGAAAATATCTCATAATATACTTGAAAAATAATTCTACGTAGATACTTGAAAATATTTTATATATGTAAATTGTAAAAATACATTTTTATTAGTCCCGAAAAATACTAAAAATAATAAATCTTTTTAGGCAAAACGCTAAATCTAAGTATTTTGAAAATAATTATAAAAAAAAACAGTCTAGGGTTAAACCCTAATTTTTGTCAAATTATATTTTGGATAATATTAATTATCGAATTTATTTAATAACCCGAATAATACACTAATAAAATTGTAATCACAACAAAAAATATTAAAATAATACTAAAGATATAATAACAATAATAATAATCAATAGTAATAATAATCTAATAATAATAATAATAATAATAATGGTGATAATAATAATAATAATGATAGTAATAATAATAATAATAATAATGGTAATGAAATTATAACTAATTAGTGATAATAAATAAAGCTAATAACAGTAAATAATAATATACTAATATTACTTAATACAATAATAATTATTAATATATTAATACGTATTAACTAATGAGACAACATACTGTTGTCCTTTTAGAATAAGAAAGGGGAAAGGAGAGAGAGTACAGTAAAAAAAATTAAGAGAGAGAGAGAGAGGAAAAGAAGTGCGGGAGGAGCTGGGCTTACCGGAGCGGCGGTTCGTCCGGGCTCAACGGCGGAGCTGGGCGGAGCGTTCCGGCGCCGTCGGTGGAGGAGTCCACGGCGGTCTCGGCGGTGGCCCCACGGCGGTCAGCGCCTACGGAGGGGAAAAAGGGGCGGCGGTTCCAGCGTCGAGGCGGAGGAGTTGGCGCGCGGGGATGGGTTCGCCGGTCGGCTCTGTGGAGGAATCGGTGACCGGCGGCTCGGCCTGGCTCGTGCTCGGCGGTCGGGTGCGCTGGCACGGCGGTCGGAGGGCGCCGGGGATGCGCTGCCCTGGAGGCGGCGGCAGTTGTTGATGGGGGCGGCGCAGCTCTGGACGCGATGGCGGAGGCTGGCGTCGGGAGAGCTCGGAGACGGTCGCCGGAGGTGGCACGAGATGTCGAAGGCGGAGGCACGGCTACCGTCGTGGATTCTCAGCGGGGCTCGGCCGCTGGGATTTCTCTCCGACGGCTCTGGGTCAGAGCGCGGTGGAGTCGGGGTTTCATGGCGTGGCGTCCCTTTCTGGCCCGGGGGTGCGGCGGTGATGGGCCACGCAACGCTTGGTTGCTGTGGAGCACTGGGATCGGGCGCCGGCAGCTTGATCGGTGCGGGAGCGAGCAGACTCGTCCGTACGGGACAAACGGACGATGGCAGGTGCTGCGTTGGCTACCGCGGCGGCGGCGGCGGCTCAGGTTAGGCTCCCCCCTTCTTCTATTTCTGGTGGTGGCGGGAGTGACGGCGATGTCGGGACGGTGGTGGTGTCCCGGGTGACGTTGGCGAGGGTGGCAGGGATGATGGTTGTCGGGATGCTGATGACGGCGAGGGTGGTGGTGTTGTCGGGATATGATGGGTGGTGGCAGACGTGGTGATGGTGATCTGGTGAGGTTGGTGTAGGCGGAGTCTGTGTCGGGATGATGAGGGTGACGGGGGTTGCGGTCGGAGTGGCCGCAGCGGTGACGGGTGTCGTCGTTGGCGATGGGGTTGTGCTGGTTACGGAGACAGGTTGCTGCGGACATGGAGGACATAGGTGTAGGTTTTGATTATGTCGGGGATATGTCCGACATAGGAATAATGTAATTGTATAATATGGAATAAAAATGGTGGACACAGACACAATACACATCTGTGGATGGAAAAATTCTGGAGGAGTACCTCTCCTTTTATAGGAGGTGGGAATTCCCAGTTGGATAGGGATTGGGATTAATTAAATCCCAATTAGATAATTCGTCATTTAATTAAATAGATTTAAAACCAATTCAAATCAATTCCAAATCCAAATTAATTCCATACTTAATATAAAATATTTTTAAATAAAGCCAATAAAATCTTTTGCAATTTAATTTACCATATTTAATCCAATATTAAGTAAACTAGATCTCAAATATTATTTTCATAGTTAAATAAATATGGAAATAATTAATTTCAAAAATCACTATAAATACTTAAATATTACTTCATGATCTAGCTTTTGTAAATAACAAAATTTATTAATAAACACATTTTACATTTCGCAAAATATTAAACCAAAATTTTCGAATCACCATTTTTTTGTAAACGATGAATAAAATAACATTTTTATACGAAATAAAAATATTATAAAATTTATAATAAAATATTTTTCTAACATATGTACCTCGACACATATTCGCACTCGTCGAGTAATTACAAAAATAAAATTTTGTGCGCGACATAAAATACGACTACGCGACGTACAATACAAAAATTTAAATCGGTACCAAAATTTTAAAAAAAAATAATAGTAGAAATTTAGGGGTTTTACATCCTACCCAACTTAAAAGAATTTCGTCCTCGAAATTTAGGAAAAATTAGGATAGGTAGGGCGAAGGGGATGGAAAGTGTTTATTTGAATAGATATACGAGATCACGAGAATGCAAACGTAATATTCGCCGAGGAGGCGAGTGACATTTCAATGGCAACGTGTCATTCGATCGACTAGAATAAAATTTCGATGGTTTTAGATTTCGATCATGACAATCAATTAATGACTAAGCTCAATCAACCTTAATATTAACCTAAGAAAGACAACCTCATAGGTAGGTAATAATCTTCTTAATCCTTTGATTTCAATATTCATGTAATTCTATCTTATCATAAATCGTTCTTTCCAAAAAAATTTTGTTCCACGTCCTCTTAAACAAAACCAATATGGTTATAATTGTACTCTAATTTCCTCTATTTCGTCATAGAATTTCCGATAATCTCAAATTTTGAATTCCATAATCTCCATTATACTAGCTCACTTATATAAATCTTCCCAAGTTAAAATTTCCTCTAAAATTATAATTCCAACACTTTCAACCAATTGGCCCAAGTAAAAGTTAAAATCTCCTTACTACGATTTGTATTTGTTGCTCAATGCATCCATGGGTATTAAAAATCCGTCTTCAATGATAAATCTCGAAAACCATCCGTATACCTTCATAACTCAATCTTTTATCATCATAATTGCAAATTTTTCTAAAATACTTATTAGTCACTCTCTCGAAAATTTGAATTCAACAATCTCATCTCTTTGATGGTAGAATTGAACTCATCTTAACTTCATATTCATGATCATCCTAGAACTTAATCAAATATGTAAATGTTTCTTTCTTCAACAATTTGTTATTCTTGAAAGCTAATATCGCCAACATTGCCTTTATCCCAAAAATTTGCATCCCTAAATTATATATATAAAATTGGTTCTTAAACCACCAACACTTTAGAATTTCTTCGCTCAATATTTTGTCACCTTGAAACAAATTTATAAATTTGAGAAGTCTATTTATCTTTGCTTGTTTTATCATCACCATCTAACATTTCTCACTTCATCTATTGAAATTATCGCACTTTTTCATTTATGTCCACTAATCTCGTAATTATCTTAACAAACTGTAGTATTTATCCATATTGTGGGGCTCTCTAATCTAGCTTCTACTAACTCAAGATTGTCATAATCAAATTTCATTTTGCATAATGGAATCATACGAGGAACAAGGTGGCGTAAACAATGGAGAAATTATAGTGAAGTATGAGAAAGCAATTTAATTGGAAGGGAAAAAAGTAAGTGTTGCTAATATTGCATGAAGAGTAAAAGGTGTTATGGGTCTAAGTAAATCAAGATAATACAAGAAAATAAAAATAACAAGGGTTAATCAGTCAAGATAAAACACAAGGTTAAGTATTTAAGGAATCACGTTATATATTGGGTCGAAAGATTGAGTCATGGCTGAGCCCAATATGTAGCCAAAAGTATAGCGGTACCATGGTATAGGTTATAGTTGAGTCTTTATGGCCGGAAAGTCGTACCATAAAAATAGAGTACAAGGGGACGTGTTTTAGTGGGACATGATATACCTGCATGAAGGTGAGCTCGTCTAGGTCTTGTATACGATATTTGTTGGAAGGAATAGTCTAGTGTTGTGCTCCAAATATCAAAGTCACGATAGGGAACACCAAATGGTCAAAATAGAAAGTGGGTTTTCCTAAGATGCAAAAAAATTAAAAGGTTTAAGGCACGAAGTAAAGATAATTATGAATCTCGTAGGTCAAGGTAAAGTAAGTTAGAGACACCGTTTCTAGAGAGAAAATAGTCTCATAGATAAGGGTATGGTCAAGGGAACGACTCTAATCATTTCTAAGTTTCAAACAAGTAGATGGTCACAAATAATGATCAAGATTTGAGGGAAGGTCGAGTAAGTCAAAGATATGTTCATCGGTTTGGTCGATGACTAACTACACTTGTGTATATGCAATATCATAGTCATAGGTGGCATGTCAATCTAATGTGGAATACTTCTATCTTACTAGGGTGACCTTACTTGTTTCTTGGTCCTTCACAAAAATTTTTAAGTTCCTCGAAATTTTCTCAATAAAATTTTCAAGATACTTTGCCAAAATTTCAATTATCTTAGACTGTCAACTTTAATCATAATTTTTAAATTTCTAGTAAATCTCGAAACAACCCTTGTATATTCAACTTGAATAATAACCTCTCTCTTTTTTTTCAAATCTTAACTCAACATTTAATAAGTTTATCCGTCAAAATTCATACTACAAAATGGAACGTTAAAATAACTCCCGAATTTTAATTCTATAACCTTCAAATGTGTATATCTAGCTTCCTATAAGTCACAACTACTCCCTAAGATTTTTTTTACCAAAATCTAAATATCCATAATCAAGGCTTTAAACTTGAAATCTAAATAACTTTATATATCATAGATCATATGAGCAAATTTTAAATATTTTTCCTTCAAGTCGATTTCATATCCTCCAAAATATTTCAAACAAATTTTTTACCATTATCTCTTCAAGCTCAAAATTAAATACTTATAATTCGTAAATCGTAGACTCAATTTAAACCTCAAGTTCTCTAATAAACCGTAAATCATAAACCCTTTATATTCTCTATTCATTACAAAATCATAACTTATAATTTAAAACACTTTAATAAATTCGAGATAAACTTTAACATATTCAATCCCAACTTGAACTAAATCGTAATCATGGGTCACAATTTTAAAGATGTTACTCAACTCGGTTTCATATCCCAAATAAATTATAAACTATTTCACTATTTCCAAAAATCATAATTCATAAAATTGTTTTTTGTCCTCTTGTGTATACCACCTTGTAATGGCAAAATAAAATTCTAACTATCCATTGAAGGCGGTAATATGCTACTACCCAACTTGAAATTAACTAATCCTCAAAATCATACTTCTAGGAAAAATAAATGCCTCTACAACTCAAATAAAATCTCCATGCATATTAATTGTAAATGCAATTCATCTAGCCATGTGTTTAACCTATGGGCAAATACTAGTGTAGTCATCTTACTAAACACGAAACTAAAAATTTATGGTAGAAGGAGTCAAGCAAGATGCAATTCAAGGAGGTCGAACGAGAGTTCGAAATTTGAAGTTAAGGAAGGAAGTCAAGTAGGTGGATGAGATTCTAAACTCTAATCCTATATTGTAGGTCCGTTTGGTTCAATCATGTAACCGAAACGGCAAACTTGACCTGCATGGGCCACCACAAAAACATGTAACGTCCCAGTCCCAAATATGTAGGAGTAGAACGTAATCATGCCAGCTGTATATATACGAAGTATATGGACCCTCGTATATATACATAAGCTGTAAAATGCAGTAACCCAGCTACTAAATCTCATCCTCAAAGATAAATATGATATAAAAGTAACTTTGAATTTGTCATGTACATAATAGTTGGGCGGAGACAAAGTCCACTACCAACCAAATTAAATATGGAAAAATATACAAGGAAAGAATTTAGCAAGCGAGAGCGATGGCGAGTCCAAGAGCAATCACCACGAAGGAAGGAATGGCCTTAGCTAGAGCACCTGCAAAAAATTACGAAACACACACCTGGCGAGATAACCAGGTCCTCAGAGGGACGTAACAAGATACATCAACATGCCATAAAATACTGAATATAAAATATGCCACAATCAGAGAAAGTGACAAGACACAATTAAGGTAACCTAACCAAACTAAAGTGAACATGCAGTGAGAACAAACCTTTCGTCGCATGAGCTCTGGCTGTAAATGGGATCTGATATAGTCCCCACTTGGGTACCAGTGACCGAGAGCATGATGTTCAAAATCGACAGTGGCCAACCTTAGAGGCTCATACCCGTATCTCCAGCGGAGCTTCCGGGTTACAAGGGAAGTGCAATAGAAGCCCATACGATAAGGAAATGTTCTCCCCACCCAATGTACCTATCATGTCGTATCCACGACCATGTAACACTACTAACTGTCAAGTCTTCTAACATACAACTATTGACAGTTAGACCTAACGCACGTCCTGCACGCATCAGTGATCAGCCAACACGCAAGTTCGTAGACTATATGCTACTTATAACTCACACATCTCGTGGCACAACAGTGTCAAAGTTTATGCAATGCACTAAGCTAGTGGTAGTCCCTTAACTCTAAGCCCATATGCAATCAAAGGTAAATAACAAGGTACAACTAATATCACTGAGCAGTAGTAATCAAGAACTAGAAATAAATGAACAGTGATATGTAATAAAATGCAACTAAAAATAAATAGTATAATGGCAAGGTATCTTGCCTGATGTGTCGCCTGGTGTGGTACAATATTCCGACAAGTCTTGATTGTCCGACAGCCATGTTCGATGTGACATGGTCCGAAGTTGCAAGAAAATAGAGAAGCACGATTAGCTATGAGTAAGGGAATAATTTGAAGAGAGTTTGAGCGAAGAGGCGCGTGTCCTATTTTAGAAAATATCTCATAATATACTTGAAAAATAATTCTACGTAGATACTTGAAAATATTTTATATATGTAAATTGTAAAAATACATTTTTATTAGTCCCGAAAAAATACTAAAAATAATAAATCTTTTTAGGCAAAACGCTAAGTCTAAGTATTTTGAAAATAATTAAAAAAAACAGTCTAGGGTTAAACCCTAATTTTTGTCAAATTATATTTTGGATAATATTAATTATCGAATTTATTTAATAACCCGAATAATACACTAATAAAATTATAATCATAACAAAAAATATTAAAATAATACTAACGATATAATAACAATAATAATAATCAATAGTAATAATAATCTAATAATAATAATGATAATAATAATAATGGTGATAATAATAATAATAATGATAGTAATAATAATAATAATAATGGTAATGAAATTATAACTAATTAGTGATAATAATAAAAGCTAATAATAGTAAATAATAATATACTAATATTACTTAATACAATAATAATTATTAATATATTAATACGTATTAACTAATGAGACAGCATACTGCTGTCCTTTTAGAATAAGAAAGGGGGAAGGAGAGAGAGTACAGTGAAAAAAATCGAGAGAGAGAGAGAGAGAGGAAAAGAAGTGCGGGAGGAGCTGGGCTTACCGGAGCAGCGGTTCGGCCGGGCTCAACGGCAGAGCTGGTCGGAGCGTTCCGACACCGTCGGTGGAGGAGTCCACGGCGGTCTCGGCGGTGGCCCTACGGCGGTCAGCGCCTACGGAGGGGAAAAAGGGGCGGCGGTTCCAGCGTCGAGGCGGAGGAGTTGGCGCGCGGGGATGGGTTCGCCGGTCGGCTCTGTGGAGGAATCAGTGACCGACGGCTCGGCCTGGCTCGTGCTCGATGGTCGGGTGCGCCGGTACGGCGGTCGGAGGGCGCCGGGGATGCGCTGCCCTGGAGGCGGCGGCAGTTGTTGATGGGGGCGGCACAGCTCTGGACGCGGTGGCGGAGGCTGGCGTCGGGAGAGCTCGGAGACGGTCGTCGGAGGTGGCACGGGATGTCGAAGGCGGAGGCACGGCTACCGCCGTAGATTCTCAGCGGGGCTCGGCCGCTGGGATTTCTCTCCGGCGGCTCTGGGTCGGAGCGCGGTGGAGTCGGGGTTTCATGGCGTAGCGTCCCTTTCTGGCCCAGGGGTGCGGCGGTGATGGGCCACGAAACGCTTGGTTGCAACGGAGCACTGGGATTGGGCGCCGGCAGCTTGATCGGTGCGGGAGCGAGCAGACTCGTCCGTACGGGATAAACGGACGGTGGCAGGTGCTGTGTTGGCTACCGCGACGGCGGCGGCTCAGGTTAGGCTCCCCCCTTCTTCTATTTCTGGTGGTGGCAGGAGTGAGGGCGATGTCGGGACGGTGGTGGTGTTCGGGGTGACATTGGCGAGGGTGGCAGGGATGATGGTTGTCGGGATGCTGACGACGGTGAGGGTGGTGGTATTGTCGGGATATGATGGGTGGTGGCAGACATGGTGATGGTGATGGTGATCTGGTGAGGTTGGTGTAGGCGGAGTCTGTGTCGGGATGATGAGGGTGACGGAGGTTGCGGTCGGAGTGGCCACAGCGGTGACGGGTGTCGTCGTTGGCGATGGGGTTGTGCTGGTTACGGAGATGGGTTACTGCGGACATGGAGGACATAGGTGTAGGTTTTGATTGTGTCGGGGATATGTCCGACATAGGAATAATGTAATTGTATAATATGGAATAAGAATGGTGGACACAGACACAATACACATCTGTGGATGGAAAAATTCTGTCAGAGTACCTCTCCTTTTATAGGAGGTGGGAATTCCCAGTTGGATAGGGATTGGGATTAATTAAATCCCAGTTAGATAATTCATCATTTAATTAAATAGATTTAAAACCAATTCAAATCAATTCCAAATCCAAATTAATTCCATACTTAATTTAAAATATTTTTAAATAAAGCCAATAAAATCTTTTGCAATTTAATTTACCATATTTAATCAAATATTAAGTAAACAAGATCTCAAATATTATTTTCATAGTTAAATAAATATGGAAATAATTAATTTCGAAAATCACTATAAATACTTAAATATTACTTCATGATCTAGCTTTTGTAAATAACAAAATTTATTAATAAACAAATTTTACATTTCGCAAAATATTAAACCAAAATTTCCGAATCACCATTTATTTGTAAACGATGAATAAAATAACATTTTTATACGAAATAAAAATATTATAAAATTTATAATAAAATATTTTTCTAACATATGTACCTCGACACATATTCGCACTCGTCGAGCAATTACAAAAATAAAATTTTGTGCACGACGTAAAATACGACTACGCGACGTACAATAGAAAAAAATTAAATCGGTACCAAAATTTAAAAAAAATAATAGTAGAAATTTAGGGGCTTTACAACATGCTATATCTTGAAGTAGTTGGTCTACCTCTTCTTCGGTCATAATACAGGCCCTAAAGTGCAAGATCAATCTGAATGTATGTCTCGTTCTTTTGAGCCACTTAATGCTCAAACTATTTCTCAACTGATAGAGGAGTCTGGCCGAGCTGATACAGAGTTGGCCAAACCTTGGAATGACTATGATGTCAATACCCCTCTGGAAAGTTGTATAAGGCAGAGTGGTATCAATTTATCTTCAGAAGACACTTTAGCGGGCTTTCTTTCCCTGTGGTTACGACGTTTTGTCGTCCCAGGTGCTAGTGCTGTCGATCGAATCCATCGCAGCATGATTTTTGTAGCAGTGTGCTTGGTATTCGGATACAAAATAGATATTCTCTCGGCCATGACCAGTAGGCTGAATGCGGGACTCCGAATCTTTATTGATAGTTTGATGGAAAAGCCTAATAACCGCATCGTACCGAGATGCCATACACATATCTGTTTGGCTGGTTGTTATTGCATCATCCTTAATTGATGGATCCTAACCTTGGGGTCGGAGGAATGTTGGCAGTTAATTTCACAGAAAGATTTGCTGAGGCAAAATGTAAGGTCATGTCTTTATCTGATTGCAGGAAAGCACTAAATAGGGGCACAAATTATAGATTTTTCTTTACTCTTCCACTTGAATATGAAAACTTTTCGGTCCCTATCCAAGATTTAGAGACCATAGGTGTAACGCTCCAGCCCCAAAATACGTAGGACTAGAAACGTATCAATATGCCAGCTGTCTACATACGAAGTATACTCCAATATATGGATATCTCGTATGTACACATAAGCTGTAAAATATAGTAACCATGAAGCTAATCTCATCCACAAACCAATATATCATAAATTCAACTTATTAAAGTCATTTGTACAAACGTTGGGCGGAGACAAAGTCCACTACCAACTATCTCAAAATAAAATGTGCAAGAAGTGAATCGATAAAATATCAAACGAACCAAACACAATTCTCTTCGAAGGAAGGGAGAAGATCATGGCCTTGGCTAGAACACCTGCAGTAAATCATGAAAGCATACACTGGGAGAGATAACCAGGTCCTCAGAGGGACGTAACAAGATACAGGAAGAACATGCCATGTAACTGTATAAGTAAAAATACTATAAACTACGACACAACAGGGTACCTAACCATCTATATGATATGCACTTTGAGGACAACGTTCTACGCAGGGGCTGTACGGATTCACGCAAGCAAGTAATAAAGAGTGGCCGTCAAGTAGCGCTCATCCGAGACACTATCGACCGGGCAGCAAGTAGCACTCATCCGAGTCACTATCACCCATAAATGTGTAAAAAGTAAATGTAGCCCCTACGCTAGTAGCTGTCCCCTCCCCCCAATGATACTATACATGCATCGTAACCACGACACACCAACATGTGTCGCTTCCACAACACGGTTTATATTCAATAACTGTCAAGTCTTCTAACATGCATCTATTGACAGTTATTCCTACATATGCGCACGGGTGATCAGCCAACAAGCAAGTGACCACTATATGATACTCATAACTTACAAACAACTCGTGATACGATCGTGACAAGTTAATGACATGCACTCTATTGACGGTAGTTACTTAACTCTAGGTCCACATGCAAAAGAAAATAATAAACAAGGAATATAGATACAATAACTGAAATAAAATGTAACTAAATATAAGCAGTAAATATGACAAGGTATCTTGCCTGATTTCGTGCTGTAATTATGAAACGCCGCTCCCGCGTCCACGCCTCCGGAACCCGACGCTCCTAGATAATTAATTAACTAAATTAAGTCACTACTTATGAAACTTATGATACGACTTAATTAGTCAAAGTAATGTGTTAAAATTTATTCAATCTCTTGTGGAACTATTTTGATCCATACAATCACACACAGGTTCCACGAGGCATCGAAACACAGATTTAGGGTTTCTAACTTTTAATTAGTCGGTTATGCCCCTACTTCAATAACATACTTAAAAATTATAAAAATAATATCTAAACTAATTTTCTACAGATTTATCTCGAAAATTCTAGAAATAATATTTCTAAAAACATTTATGACTAGTTGATTAATAAGTCCGCTACTCTACCCAAAACACACCCGGAACATAGTTAATGACTCAAAATTGCTAAAATAACCAAAAATATATTTTAAATAGCAGTAAAATAATTTATTTTATAGAATAATATCAGAGGTACAAGGGTTGAGTTATACTACAAGTTTGGGACATTCTAGGTCAGCCGGTTACCCGAAATTAGCTAGTTTTGATCTACAATTTTTTCGACCAGATTTGAGTTGCTAAAATCTTGAAAAATAATTAAAAATCCTAATTTATGTATATTAACACACATAAAATTCAGTTTTGAAAATAGGCACCAATAACTCATAGTTCCTTTACAATGGGGTTAATTTTGATCCTACCGACACATGAATATTACGCATATATTTTATAAAACTTTTATGGATGATTATACCTAACAAAAACCATCAAATTATGATTTCTAAAAAATTAATAACATATTTTATACAGAATTTTAGCAAAGGTTTCTAGAAGAAAAGATTTGGGTTCTTACCAAAGATCCTTGCTAGAAAGGGTGATGATGACTTCTCTTCACCAAAGCTCCAATCTTTTCCGCTGTCCTCGCTTGCTAATCCTTTATTGGTGAGTATGGGAGAGTTGATAATGTCTATAGAGTATTGGATGGGGGAGATGGAGTTTTTAGGGTTTGTTTTGAGGGGTTTCGGGGATGTATGGTGGAGGAGATGAGTTTTTGTGAAGGATGGAGAGATATACAATGGAGGAGATGATGTATAGATGCTATGGGGAGTTTGTTGCTACCAAAATTATGGAGAGGGAGAGGGGTTTTGGTCGACCAAAGGTGAGGGAGAGAAAGATTAGGATTTGGTTAAGGTTTGGAATAAGTTGGTATATTTAAACATATCCTTAAATGAATTTTATGCAATCTAGGATTTAAATCCTATTTAATTTGATTCATTAGGCCATAGGGGGGTTGCTTGGCCGAAATTAGCATGGTGGGGGTCCACTTGGCATGATTTGGTTGTTTGGTGAGTTGGCAAGTTGATTGGATTGAGGATTTAAAAAGGGGTTTCCTAATATAGAACTATTTAATTCTATCTATGTAATTACACTATATAATATGAATTAAATACAAATAAATGTAATTATTAATATTTATTAATGTGCAACATGCCTACATAGGGTTGGGTTTGGCTTGGAAGAGGTTTGGAAAGGTTTGGTACAACCGGGTCTCCTAAAAAGTCATAAAGGCTTTCTTAACTAATTAATTAAATAAAAATATAACTTGTGCCATAATTTGAATGGTTAACATGAAAGAGATTACAATATGACCATGGCATTCATAACATGGCTAGCATACTAGTTAAAGCACCCGACTACGCTAGGCATGCCATACTTTCTAGTCGTCTTACATATTCAAACTCAACCATGGCTATAGTCCTTTTATATAATATAAATAAGATAAAAATAAATTAGAATTAAATAAAATCCAAAAATAATTTAAGTATTCCTTATATTATAAGGGTTTTTACATCCTACCCAACTTATGACAATTTCGTCCTCGAAATTGAAAATAATCATAATATCAAGAATTTCGAGATTTTGTATGGAGGGAGAGTAGGTACATCAAATTTTAGCTCAATTTTTGAAAGGATGGAGGAGTGGTTGTCATAGGAATCCTAATTGACCTCATATTCTACAAGATGGGATATGCTTCCTTCCAGACTCTACCCAACTTATAGAAGTCGGCCGTCCGTAAAGATCATCGTCATTACAAGACCTTGAGGAGGACAATTTCTAGGGAGGGACACGAGAATAATGGACACTTCTGACCGCAGTCTTGGATTCTAAGTGAGCTTCGATAACACCATAACGTTATTGGTCAATAACAACTATAAAAAAGTTACTACAATCAAATATTGTCACTCTAGAGGTCATGCTTCTGACAAGCTGGTAGCGACCACTTGTTGGAATATATTAAGGTGTGTCGGTTCAGAAGGATTCGTTCTACGTCTAACATGGAAAACTAAGAAGTGAGCTTGAAAAATTAGAAAAGAAGAATTTATGGCCAAGTGATGAGAATCGATGATAATTAAAGAACCCAGGCTATAGAATATGAATAGGCAAGTGTTTTGAAAACTCTAAGTCAAAACGACTAATATGTGTGGGCTGATGTTTGGTGTTGTGTAGGAGGCATGCGCTTGCTTGTTGGAAGGCATACGTCATAGGTGTGCGTCTTGCATAGATCTTTAGTATTCAGTTTAGTTAAGGGAATGGGTCGATATTTGCATGGTGAGATCGAATAGGTCGAATTTGGGTTTCTATGGTTTGTTTTAAGGAAACAATGTTGCATACACGTGGTGTAATTTTTAAATAAAGCACTGGAAAGTTCGTTTGCGTGGGACATGTATGTCATGTGAGTAGCATGACTAGTCTAGTTCGTGAGTGTGAACTTTGTCTTAAGGAAAAGGCTAGCGTTGTGCTTCAATTATCAAAATCACGGTCGAGGGTATCACATGATACGAATATGGGTCGACGTTATGAACCATTGAATTATTAGTCTAATTGGAACCAGATCATTTCCAACCACTTGTTAATTCCAAAATCTTATGTTCCTTAGAGAGGCTTGCAATCTATTTGTCTCAAAAAAATTGCTATTAATTTAAACAAAAATGATTCTATGATTGACTTGAAGAATTTAGGTTGCAATCTGTTACCGTAGTTATCTAAACGCACGAGCAAAGGGATATAAAATGCAAAATAAAAATCGTTTCATAAATTCCATACAGACGGAAGAAGGGTCACGATTATAATCCCATTCTGAGAGGTAGAGTATAATAAGTTCAATGTTCTACCCAACTTATAGAAGTTGGTTAATCGGGGAAAGCACAGTAATAGGGCTTCTAAGAAGGTCAAATTTCAAGGAGGTATAAGAAGTATAAGTGATTTTCAATCATAGTCACAGACTCTATAGGAAATCTAGGTATTATCTATTTAATATGGCCCATATATTAATTATGTTTGGTCAAGACAATATGAGAGGTCTTGGTCAAGTATATCCGGAAGCAAGTTGGTACCGAGAGATGCATAACATAGGCTACGAAGAGATACAGTTATGAAATCTATGGAAGGAGAATTAGTGAGCCAAGAGATGGGACCTACATAATAGGGGTGAGGGCCTATTTCATCAAGTTTGGTTTTATAGTCCCAATATGGAGATGGGCTATGATGGGTTTAACTGAGTCCCAATAGGTTCCCTAATTGGACTTCAATCTTTGATTGCATGAACTTTAGATTTTAATCTATAGTGGTTGGACAAAATTTTGTAGAATTTTAAACCATCCCTATTAGGTTAGGGTAATGTAGAATAGGTTCAAATTCAAGTGGTTGGGCAAATTTCTCGTCGGGTTGGTAGAATAGGTTCTGTAAGTCGTGAGATGCGCCTTTCGTGACTTTTGTGTTTAAGTAGCACACAAGGCCTCTATTGAGTGGCACACTAATGGCATGTGCGTAGAGGGCTTCGAGTAGATCACAACCATATATTGGGCCAAAAGATTTGAGTAAAGGTTAGATCTCTAACTGCAGTCCGAAAGTACATTGGTGTTATGGTAAGGGTTATCGCTAGTCCCTTTCGACCTGAAAGTCGTATCATAATAATAGAGTCCAAGGAGATGTGTTTGTGTGGGACATGATATGTCTACTTGAAGGTGGACTCGTTTAAGTTTTGCATATAAATTTTATTGGAAGGTAACAGCTAGTATTACACTTCAAATATCAAAGTCACAGTAAGGGACACCAAAAGATCTAAAAGAAAGTGGGAGTTCACGAGTCACTAATTTATCATCCTAGTGAGAACCAATTTACCTCAATCAATCGGTGATCCCCAAATTCCTAAAAGTAAGAATGGCTTACAATCTATTTACTCTAGAGACTAGGATATGGTTTTAGGAATAATGAGGTTAGGAATATTTGAGTCGCGATATCGTACCTTGACATTTGGTAATAATAAGTCACGATGTGATCGATAACATGATAGGGTAGTTGTGAATCAGTTTCGAGGATTGTACCTCGAGTCCTAATAAATGGAAATAATCGCGTACAGTGGTACTTGAGTCGATAAGATGGAATGACCCGCTTATCCATGGTATACGAGAGTCTATCGGTGGAATAACAAACTCTAAAGCACGTCATGGGAAAGATCCCTAACTACTAAGTCGTGAATTTCTATTTGTGTCAAACCTGCCAGACTATAGTCACAAGCATTTTAGTGGTATTAAATGTAGTGCTCATGCATCACTTGTTGATTACTAATACAACATAATGACGGGGCATCATGCTACAGATTTTGGCTAAGCTGGTGAATGTGTTGTTCTAATATTATGTCACTTCTTTGATAATAGAATTATGTACCTAGAGTAACATCTGCTGAATCTCTAATCTTGGAATGGGTGTCTACCATGGTCCTTGCAATGCTTGTCCTTGTTTTGGTCTATTCTTCTCTGTCTAAACTGTGGGGGCCTAGTCAAGTAAGGTTTGAGTTAAGGCATACGGGTTGCTAGTTAAGCCAAGAATCAAGATGAATATTTGGAGACTCACAATAAATGATTTCTAGAGATTAGATAGTCTCGTAGGTTTGTGGTTTACCCAAGGGTAAGATCTTGCTCATCTTTCAAGCTCAAATGACTAGAAGGTCACGATATTACTATTAGGGTCTAGGGAAGGACGAGCAACTTTAGGCAAGGTTGTAGTTTTATGGCTTGGCCGATGGTTACTATACTTGTGCATATAACTACCATGGCCATGGGGATAATCTGTATTTATCTATCAAATACGAGCGTTCGTCTTTCCAATCAGTGAAAGACAAAAGCATTAAAGAGTTCAAGAAAGATGTCATTGAATACAATTACGTAATTCAAAGGCGAATGTGTAATTCAAGAGAAATTGTCAATGCAGTCGCGGATGAGATCCTAGATACCTCTGTATCTCAATCCACGTGGGATAAGCATATGAAGAGCGAACCAAGTGCACTATGGTTGATCAAACCATAATACATCGATTTTAATTAGACAATATGCTTGCGGGCGTCCCAAGTATACATATATCCTGAACAAGTTCGACAAAGAATAAGCTTGCAAAATTAGGCTATAAATAGCGTCATTATTCTTGGTAGTTTAAAGTATAAGTACGGGAGAATACGTTGAAAGCTGTAATAAATAGTTCAAGTTTCACAAGAATCTAAGTCTTATCCGGTGTACTTGCGTATACAGTCGTCCTACTGGTTCTTGTATCAGGCCTTAGTTGACCAATGGGTATGGGTTACGAAATCTCTATATTCTAGGTAAACATCTCTCCTACACTAGCATATATTCATTATCACTCTGTTACACTTTAATACTAGGTTAAAATGATACGGGTGGTAGGTTGTAGTCATACTACTCAACTTATGAAGTCAACTAATGGAGTAATTGAGGAATATAACACGTATACTCGTGTAAGTTATCTCCTAACCTCCCTATTCAGCATGAAAGAAGATAAGATTTGTAGTGAAAGGAATCAAGCAGAAGGAAGTCAAGATAATCGGACGAGAGTTTGAGATTTGGAATTGAGGTAGGAAGTCAAGCTTGTGGATGAGATTCCTATATCCTAATCCTATATGCAGGTTCACATCGGTATGGTAGCGTAACCGATGTGACAAACTCGACCTACATGGGCCACCACAAAAACATGTAACGCCCCAGTCCCATAATACGTAGGACTAGAAACGTATTATGCCAGCTGTCTACATACGAAGTATACTCCAATATATGGATATCTCGTATGTACACATAAGCTGTCAAATGTAGTAACCATGAAGCTAATCTCATCCTCAAACCAATATATCATAAAATCAACTTATGAAAGTCATTTGTACAAACGTTGGGCGGAGACAAAGTCCACTACCAACTATCTCAAAATAAAATGTGCAAGAAGTGAATCGATAAAATATCAAACGAACCAAGCGTAATTCTCTTCGAAGGAAGGGAAAAGATTACGGCCTTGGTTAGAACACCTGCAGTAAATCATGAAAGCATACACCTGGAGAGATAACCAGGTCCTTAGAGGGACGTAACAAGATATAGGAAGAACATGCCATGCAACTGCATAAGTAAAAAATACTATAAACTACAACACAATAGGGTACCTAACCATCTATGTGATATGCACTTTGAGGACAACGTTCTACGCAGGGGCTGTACGGATTCACGCAAGCAAGTAATAAAGAGTGGCCGTCAAGTAGCGCCCATCCGAGACACTATCGGCCGAGCAGCAAGTAGAGCTCATCCGAGTCACTATCACCCATAAATGTGTAAAAAGTAAATGTAGCTCCTACGCTAGTAGCTGTCCCCTCCCCCCAATGATACTATACATGCATCCTAACCACGACACACCAACACGTGTCGTTTCCACAACACGATTTATATTCAATAACTGTCAAGTCTTCTAACATATATCTATTGACAGTTATTTCTACGCATGTGCACGGGTGATCAGCCAACACGCAAGTGACCACTATATGATACTCATAACTCACACACAACTCGTGATACAATCGTGACAAGTTAATGACATGCATTCTATTGACGGTAGTCACTTAACTCTAGGTCCACATGCAAGAAGAAAATAATAAACAAGGAATATAGATACAATAACTGAAATAAAATGCAACTAAATGTAAGCAGTAAATATGGCAAGGTATCTTACCTGATTCCATGCTGTAATTATGAAACGTCGCTTCCGCGTATACGCCTCCAGAACCCGACGCTCCTAGATAATTAATTAACTAAATTAAGTCACTACTTATGAAACTTTTGATATGACTTAATTAGTCAAAGTAATGTGTTAAAATTATATTCAATCTCTCATGGAACTATTTAGATCCATACAATCACACACAGGTTCCACGAGACATCGAAACACAGTTTTAGGGTTTCTAACTTTTAATTAGTCGGTTATGCCCCTACTTCACCAAAGCTCCAAACTTTTAATTAGTCGGTTATGCCCCTACTTCAATAACATCGGGGATGTATAGTGGAGGAGATGAGTTTTTGTGAAGGATGGAGAGATGTACAATGGAGGAGATGATGTATAGATGCTATGGGGAGTTTGTTGCTTCCAAAATTATGGAGAGGGAGAGGGGTTTTGGTCCGCCAAAGGTGAGGGAGAGAAAGATTAGGATTTGGTTAAGGTTTGGGATAAGTTGGTATATTTAAATATATCCTTAAATAAATTTTAAGCAATCTAGGATTTAAATCCTATGTAATTTGATGCATTAGGCTATGGAGGAGGGGTTGCTTGGCCAAAATTAGCATGGTGGGGGTCCACTTGGCATGATTTGGTTGTTTGGTGGGTTGGCAAGTTGATTGGATTGAGGATTTAAAAAAGGGTTTCCTAATATAGAACTATTTAATTCTATCTATGTAATTATACTACAAAATCTGAATTAAATACAAATAAATGTAATTATTAATATTTATTAATGCCCAACATGCCTACATAGGGTTGAGTTTGGCTTGGAAGAGGTTTGGGAATGTTTGGTGCAACCGAATCTCCTAAAAAGTCATAAAGGCTTTCTTAACTAATTAATTAAATAAAAATATAACTTGTGCCGTAATTTGAATGGTTAACATGAAAGAGATTACAATATGACCATGGCATTCCTAACATGGCTAGCGTACTAGTTAAAGCACCCGATATGCTAGGCATGCCATACTTTCTAGTTATCTTGCATATTCAAACTCAACCATGGCTATAGTCCTTTTATATAATATAAATAAGATAAAAATAAATTAGAATTAAATAAATCCAAAAATTATTTAAATATTCCTTTAAATTATAAGGGGTTTTACAATAGGTTCTCGTCCTTCTCCTGAAGCCTTTAATTGGTTGAAAATAATTAGACCCTCTCATCTGGTGTACCGATTCGATAACATCTGCTTTTTAGAGCAATATCTGCCAAGTCGCTTTGCTCGCATGTTCGGTTATGATCAATTGCATGTTGGGAATGCAACCACTTGTCTAAAAGCTTTTGGGCATCTGATTGATGGTGCATATGGATGGAGATATTACAATGTAAGAGGCACACGGGTTCTATTTACCATGCCTTTCGCTACTGTAGAAGATGGTCTGTGTATCTTGAGTTCATACGCACACTTCTATACCTCATCCAACACTTTCTTTGAGGGTTATTCGACGAATGATAGTTTCATCGGTACTCGTAAAGTGTTTGATTGAGATGCAACTACTATAGATTTGACTGAAGCTGAAGATAATGTCCCTACCGAGGATCCTCTAGAAACTGTAAATATGGATTTAGTTGATGAAACTCAAGATCCATTGAGCGGTCTTCTCAAGAAACAAAAAGAGAAATCCCTGCGAAGAAGGCTGCCAAGAAGTCAAGAGTAGGAGACACCACCCAGTCACCTTAAGATATTCCTCCTTCTCCTACTGTGGAGAGGGATGGGAAAGAAGAAACAGCTGCTGTTGAGAGACCCAGAGCCAGGACCAGACTTCAGACATGACAGAGAGAAGTTGGTTTGTCACCGGGCATGACTACTTCCCTCACGGGATCGACCCCATCCTCATTTAGGAGAGAAAGTACATCCCTAATCATCTGTCTTTACTGAGACTGTTGCGATTTCTCATCGACCTTTATTCAAGCATTCAGCTAGAAGAAAGCTATTGGCTACCAAAGTCAAGGGGAGAAAGACTGCGGCTTTTCCTGTATCTTCTTCTCCGGAACAAAAGACAATGTCACCCGGGGGTGTTTCTTCTCCACAAAGTGATGTTTTTACCCTTTCTTTTCAGCAAGAGTAACTTGATGTTGACCCTGTGGTAATTTGTATTAATATATCTTCATCTCCAGAACCTTCGGCTACCAGTGCTTCAACTCCAAAGGTTGCAGCAAATACTCCTGGTATTGCTGTTTCAGAACCATTGGTCGTGGGATTCACCATTCATTTATCTTCAGCAACATTGGCGACGTTTGCTGCAACTGGCCTAACATCACCATCAACTAGTGAGCCAACTCCATCTATTTCGGCGGATGTCCCCTCTGTGATCGATACAGAGCCAATAATTCATCCAGCTCTGAGAACCACCACCACTCAAGGAATAATACTTTCATTTGGAATAACCTCGGTTCGTGGTAAGAAAGTGGTAGTGCCTCCTGAAGTAGCAGCGTCTTCTGCACTTCAAATTCTTGCAGCCCCTGTTCCGAACGAAATACCTTCTCAAAAGGAGGGGATGATCGAGGAACTGCTAGACTGCAATCTTAGTGCTGATCCAATAAAGGAGGATCCGATCGATTTCGCTTCTGACCCTGGTCTGAATGTAACCCCTACTCAAGTACTGGTCCAGGATTTAGTGACCAAAAAAGATCAAGTTGAGGGTGGGGATCACCAAGATGATAGTGACCACAGCCCTAGTGATGCTAATCAGAGTTTCGAAGAACTGCAAGCGGTAAAGACACTGGTACTAAAATTGAGGGCGATGAGGGCTCAAGTGGTAATGAAGGCGAAGATGAAGATGTTGATATCGAAGGTGATATCGACATCGAAGATGGTAAGACCCCTAATGATGACAGAGAAGGGGATGTTGATGTCGAGGGTGATGAGAATCCTCAAATTAATGCTGAAAGGATTCAAACCCCAACTGATGTCATTGAAACAAAAGAAGCAAAGGTGACGGTAGCTCCAGATGGCCAGGCTGAATCAGGAGTTGGAAGCGGCCACTTCATATCAGGCAGTTCGGAGGCTGGGAGCAGCCAAGCAGCTATTTCTGAAAACACCATGGCGAGGCTCTATACAGAACGAGATGCCGTGCCTCGTGAAACCCCTTATGCGTTGCTGGTCTCAGGTAAACTTCTGACTTTATTTACCTTGACTTCTTTGATACTGTTTGACATGCACTACACTAAAAAATACATTTTATAACACATTGTTTTTATAATTAATAATGCTTATTACCGTGACACTCTTGTAACGGTAATAATCGTTTACATTGATTAAAAAATTGTTACTAAAATCCTAATTTTATATTTATTTTATTTTATACTCTTTGGAATGAGAAAATCTGTTACAAAATAAAAACTCATACCGACCTTATTTTTCATCCATTTAGTGGAGGGAAGGGTTACAAATGAAATTCCCTTTTCGTACTCTTTTTTTCATCATTTCCGCTCCCTCTCTCTCTCTCTCTTGAACTTCCCTCTAGCTCCCCACCTCTCTCGAGCTTCCCCTCTTCTCCTAATCCTCCATAGATACTAAAGTAGGAATCCGCACCAACGAAGAGAGCATCGATCTATCGTGCCCTTCTAATCTTGTGAATCGCTTAGATCGGAAAAGAAAAGGGCTCTGAATCGCTGACACCGATCTCAGCGCCAACGTCGATCTATAATGCAGGTCTGATCTTGTGATTACATTGAAGTTAGGGTTTTATCTCGATCAGGGTTTCTTTTTTATTTTTATGTTGAAATTGATCCAAAAATCTGAATTTTAATCAGTAAATTCAAAGGGCTATTCGTATTTCATCTCGAACGAGAAGCTTTTCGTCATCGGCAGTGGCCAGACCTCAGGTCTGCACTTATCTTAGGTTTGGACATGTCTCGAACATGATGAACTAGGCGTTATGGAAATACATTAGGACATGCAATTATCGGGGTCTTATTGTTGTGTCGGTATTGTAGAAGCATAGAATTTCACGACCAGAAATCCTATGCGCCAAACACTACATGTGCCAGCTCAGAAAGACACAGCAGAACAAAAGTATAGACATTGAAAGAGGATTTTATTTCATATAAAAGTCTATTACATGTCTTAAAAAAAGGGCTGTACAAAGGAGAACTTCTGCAAAAAGAAAAGACCCTAAGTCTACAGCCAGGCGCAGCAGTCATCATGCGCTCTTGAACAGGCGCATCTCACCATGCGCTCTCAGTCAGGCGCATCCCACCATGTGCCCTCAGCCGGCCGCATCCTTTCAGCAGCTCATTTATGTGCATCCTTAGTTATGTGCATCCCTTTATCCTCAGTTATGTGCATTTCTTCAGCAGCTCAGTTATGTGCCACTCTTCCAGCCAGGCTCATGCGCCATCTAATGCTTCGACCAATGAAGCATTTATTGAGCAGAACGAGGGTGGCAATCAACCCTCTAGCTGGAGGAAGAGCTCCCCAAACCGAGGAAGAGAAGAGCACCACAAGTCAACCTGTGGTCAGGGGAGGCTTCGAAAGAGCCTCCAAAGACCAAGGAAGACCGCAATCGAAACCGCGGCTAAGGGAGCAGCTTTCAACACAACCAGAATGGGCAACACCCACTCTGACAGAAGAAAGAGCCCCCAAAGCCGTAGCACCTTAATTTCGATCTGCGGCTCTTCCAGCTTAACGGAGATGAGGCTCGAGCATTCCGATCTTTGGATGCAATAGGCATCTTCCGCCTGCTTCGGAAACCCTCGACTCTGATTTTTGGATGTAACAGTCACCTTCAAGTGCATCAATGAAGGCATTGCGTCGCATCTTCACCCTCGGGAGCATCTCATCAACAGAATGTGCTCGAGTAAACAAGTTCATTTCGGGAGGACGTGAGAGAACGAGAAGCAAACCCGCTCCATGCCACTATTTATAGGCCAGGCAAATCAAACCCATACGCCAAGTGGCTGGCTCTCCGAATCCCGTGCAATGAATTTACATTAAATGGATGAACCTGACGCTTCGAATTCAGCCAAGTCAAAAACGGCAATTAAAAGCACTCGAAGAACGTAACAGTCGTACCAAAAGACGTGTCAAGCGGAGCGGATGTGCCGGACAGACCACGCATCACACAGACGCGCCCCTCTGCACCAAGCGCTTCACAAGCATGCGCCCCCATGCGGCCCTATGCGCCTAGTGGAACGCCGATCGATGTGCCCACTCAACAACCCATCACCTGTCAAAGAACATTAAATGCTGAAGTCTGACAGAGTTGGCAGCACGTCCCCCGAAGACTGCAGTTGACAGCTTTTTCAGAAAACGAAGCGTCACCGATGTCAGCATCATCATTACTTCCCTCCGACGGTTACAACCACGTGGCCGCCCAACCATCTCACAAGCGCCTCCGCAGCCATGCACCCAAATCTCTGCATGCGCCTCAAAAGCCATGCGCCTCAGACATTTCTCTGATCCCTAAAGACAGAAGTAAAGACACTACCGAAGCCTCGCGTGTGCCTCAAAAGCCATGCGCCCCGAATGGTTCGTGACTTCCAAAGGTTACGAGCCAAAGTCTCCTCATGCGCCCAATCCCAGGCACATCCTACCAGATCATTCTCCACCAAATCCGAGATCTCCGAGCCATGGGCCTACGACACGTGTCCTTTGACTCGATTCATCCAAGATCTCAGCAACAGCAAGATTCTCCCCCCTGCTACGTGCCAGCCCACAACAGCAGCATGAAGAATTCAACTCCTCAATCAGAGTGCATCGTCCATGCGCCTCCATCAGCAATCACCACGTGGCGTCCCCGCGTCCAGGCGCATCCCACATATGCGCGCATGAGCAGCCAGCCTGCAGACTATAAATAGAGGGATCATTTTCTTCTTCCACACACGAACATACATAGACAGACAGAGACATCACACAACCACCGAGGCAGATACAGACACTCAACATCTTCTTCCTCTCCGCAAGCTCCAACATCCAGAGCAACTCAGACATTCAGAGAACCGATAACCGTCGTCAGATCGTCAACGGAGTCAATGTATTACCACTCGCTCCATCGGCACAAGGGACCCAGATAAAAAAGTGTACTCCTAGGACTACGTCTTAGTCCTACATTGTAACACTGTTCTGTTTGTATTGAAATTTCCATCAAAAGATTTTAATGGCAAACAAGCTAGCGACTTTGCTGGGACCTCTTTCTCCTCCACCGAGAAAGCTGTGTCGCAATCCGACGACGTGAAGGTGGGCTGCTCCCACAAGATGCTGGTCGTACGCCTCAATCAACAGGCGTATGAGGAGTTCATCTCTGAAGGCAGTGCGAGTCCTTCGAAGCGGCTGTCGAAGCCGAAGAAGACTCGCCAAATCTGGGTGCGCAAGGTCGACGCCTCTGGCACCACCACCGAAGGGGATGCGCCGATCCAGCCTTCCCTTCCTGCTGACGTCTTCAGCAACCAAGATGTGTCCACCGGTGCAGCGCATCTCTCGGGGAAATATGCGGCTGACCACATTCCCCAGCCATCTCCCTCTCAGGCGAGAAAGATGCATCGACGGAGCAGGGGCACAACTAATGCCCCGCGCATCACCTCCGATGCGCCACAGAAGGTCTCTGTCTTTGACAGACTCACTCATTGTAGTGGCGAGGAGAATTTGGATACTGAGTATTATGCGCCCAAGCGACCTAGTACGAAGAAGTCCAAGGAAGCACGGGCCATGCGTCCCAAACGTGCTATGCCAGCAGCAAGCCAGAAGCATGCGCTCACAATCATGCGCGCTGCTGATGGTTAGCTGTATAAGGTCAACTCAGGTGCTTCTGCGCCAGAAACGAGCCGACCTTCAAAGTCCTTGTCTCACTTGGGCGTATCTGTTGCGTTCGTAACCATGTCGAGCGAGGCAAACCCAGTGGTCTTGAACTCCCTGCCTCCTCTTGTTGTGCATCTGAGGTTCGTTCAAGTCACTTTAAATGTTGTTCCTCCATTACTGATCTGAGCGCCTGTTTGGTGTTGGATCAGGGGGCGCAGCATTCACTTGACCACCCCGGCGCTTGGCCACGCCATGCGCCTGAAGGGGGTACGAAGGTGGCACTCTTCTCCAATAACCTGCGTAACGTGATCACTCACAAACGCCGGTCAGAAGAGTCGACTGACAAGCATGATGTGCCCCTCACAAGGCACACTTGTGCTGTAGTCACCATCAACTGCTGTTGTAAGGCAGCAGTCCCACCAAGACAGTCGGTGTTCCAGCGACTGCAATCATCGACACCCCTCCGACGTCGCCTCGGAAAGAAGGTGTCAACAAAAGAGGAGCCAGAACTAAAGGTTGCTTCATGCAATGTAATCTCTAACTCCTCGTCAGTCCGAAAGGCGACTGGCAATTCCTCGTCCAAGAGCCAGCCGAGGAAAACCAAGACAACCGTCTCGTCCTCCGGAGTGTTCGAAGGCACTCGGGGGAGGAAGAAGATCTTGGAGGAAGCTGGAGGTAGTCAAGCCCTTGTTGATCCTCCTTCCGAAAATGAGGGTATCCTCTAAAGCACAGCTGGGGAGGATCTTCATCCTTGAGGCGAAGCCAGCCTCCCGGACGTAGCTGGGGGTCGTCTAGCCCCTGTGGATCTGCATCTCGAAGATGAAGAAGTCCTTCAAGACAGGACTGGGGGTAATCAGGCCCTTATGGATACTTCTCCTGAAGACGAAGGTGTCCTTCAAAACATAGCTGGGGGTAGTCTAGCTACTGCAGATCTGAGTCTCGAAGACGAAGAAGTCCTCCAGAACATAGCTGGGGGTAGCCAAGACAAAGCTCCGGGGGCAACAACTCCTTTACAGGAGAGTGAGGCCGAAAGCGAAGCCTCAACAGAGCTATCCGACTCCAGCCGCGTCATGACAGTCTATATGACTGGGGGTGACACTGAGTCAGATATGCCACCAGCAGACCTCGTCCAGCGCATGGATACCCTGGAGGGAGGATTCAAAACCCTCTCTGCCTCTATGCAAATACTGACTCAAGCAATGTTTGAGATACGGCCAGCTTTGGCCAGGGCATCGTCTACTGGTCCTGACCCAGGGGCCAATAGAGAATCAAGTGTACCCCTTCAACGGGTATCCTTGGATACGGATCGCCGCGAAGCACCTCGGACGTCGGAGCCATCAAATGCTCAACTCCAGGCGGTACCACCTTCCCCGACTCCCATCTCTACGAAAGAAGTGGTGGAGATGATCAGGGACTTGCGCGAGCGCTTTGAGTCCAAGAATAGACAAGAGGAGCGCCAAAAGATGGGAATCCCCCAACCTTATCCCCTCGAATGGAACAAGGTGGTTTATCTTCCTAAGTATAAACCACAAACACTGACGCTATACGACGGAAAGGACTCTCTGCGTCGCTATCTGACGTACTTCCAGTCTCAGACGGGACATCTCCCGAAGGAGGATGCACTACTCACCAACATCTTTTTCGGGGCACTGAAAGAAGTGGCGTACGACTGGTACTACAGCCTCCCCGATAACTCTATCTCTTCCTTCGACGACTTGACGCATCTTTTCCTCAACCGTTTCTACGACGGCGGGAAGGACATGACAATGGCGTCCCTCATAGAGATACGTCAGAAGGAGAAGGAAACAGTTCGAGTATTCATCGAACGCTTCCGACAGGCCTGCTTCAGACTGCCCCCGGGCATGCCAGAACATGCACTCCTCTCCTCCTGCAGTATGAACATGCTGCCTGCAGTCAAACTCTGGCTCAACTCTACTCCTCCTCCCGACTGGAGTTCCTTGATCATCGAAGCAGAAGCAGCAGAAAAGAAGGCGTCCAATGCTCACCTTCTGGGAGTTAGTTTCCCTGCCTTTGAGGACAAGGGGAAACGGCCTGCAGCCAACAACCCCGGACGAGAGACGAAGGGGAAACAGGCATTGACTGTCAATGCCTCAAAAGGTGCATCAGCACCCACTCAAAAGTCTCCGCTTGCACCAAGGCCAAAGGAGGTTTATTCCTTCAACGATGAAGACACCCTGCAACTCTTTGAGAGGTTGGGAAAGTGGATAATCCGAGGTACTGTCACTACCATCAGTTTGTCGGACACCCAACCAAGGACTGCTACATCCCCAAAAACTACATCCAGTGTATGATCAATGCAGATGTTATCTCTGTCGACTACGAGGAGAAGACGATTTCGGCCAACGTGGTGTCACTCCAGTTCGGCACCTTGCCACCAACTACAACACAAGATGGCGTCGTCCCCATCCTAAAGGCAACAATGGAGGTGGTTAACTTACCACCTACTCGTGACAACGTGAGTGGGCTCACCCTGCTCACTACATCTCGGGGAGAGATCTTATGGGTTCACCCTGATTTCGTCTCCGAGGTTACTCAACCGGAGGTACGCTCTGCCTCTAAAACCAAAGGCAGGAAGATCAAGTCTTGCCGCATGGTCTCTTCCTCTGCAGAAGAGGCTCTTCCTGTACAGACGCGTTCACAACAGAACGCCCAACCCGACGAAGCTACCGTCGAGGTGGTGCCTCCTTGCACCGTTCCTGCTACCGAAGAAGGGGGTCCGTGTCCAAGCCTCCAGTAGCTAATAAATAGGAGCGTGTAGAGGTTCGTTTCGACAGGCCTCTGCAAAAGGAGAATGCTTCGGGGCTAGCCAAGCCCCACAACTTCGACATACTGGCACAACTTGCCAGTACTCCTGCCCGCCTATCTCTGTTTGAGCTTCTCCGTCTTTCCAAGGACACTCGTGAAGCCCTCTGTGAGGCCCTGAAGGATGCTGAGTCCTTCATCAGTCAGGTCAAGCAGCCTGAAGATCTCCCAACTACATGTGCGCACTGTCATTGTGTGGATGAGGTTATCCCAAATATAACCTTCACCCAACAAGACATGCTCTTCAAGCACAACCGACACAACAGGCCGCTGTATTATACAGGATATATCGGTTCTGTCAAGATGAAGCGGATTTAGATCGATCGGGGATCTTCCCTCAGCATCATTCCGAAGACGCTCCTCTCAACACTGGGGATCCCAATGTACTGACTGGTGCCCTCTAATAAAACAATCAGTGGCTTTAACGCTAGCAAAAGCGAGCCACTGGCAAGATACGACTAAAGTGCCATATTGGTAACCTCAGAACCGAGGTGACTTGTTATGTCGTGGACGCCGATGTCAACTACAACCTCCTGTTGGGTTGTCCATGGCTGCATGAGTACATGGTGGTGCCATCCACACTCCACCAATGTATGAAATACGTATCCACCAATGACATCATCCGGACGGACTTCACGGACATCGACCCTTTCAAGGGGTTGAAGCCTACTTCACTGATTCCAACTTGTACAAATCACCTGACGAGGAGGAAGCCAATGATGCTGACGATGAAGCAGAAATGGCAGCAGAGCCCGACATGGAGCCAGAGACGATTCCTGTTGCTCCTCTAAAAATTTGACTCAAAGGGAAGCCGCCTCAGACGTTGCCTCCCATGAGCATCAAGCTATCTGGAAAAGCCCCAACTGCTCCAGGTAGAACATCTACTGAAGCTTCCTTGAAGATACGACTCAAGGGAAAGCCACCTCAAATATCGGCTCCCCTGGTGGCAAAACTACAGCGGAAGGCACCAATTACTGAAGGCGCAGTGGAGGCACCCCTGAAGGTGCGTCTTAAGGTCAAGCCGCCGCAACCATCTGTCTTATCCAAGATACCGGAGAAGGCCCACATAGCCCTCTCGGACCCCAGGATCAAAGCTGCGGTGGACTCTCCCGATCCAATCCCAGTACTTACAGATGAAGAGCTAGGAGAGTATATCTCTGCTGATGTAGATGCACCCTCTCTGGACAATGTAATCCCGCGGGATAAAATCTCATGTTTCATCAATAATAGAGTGTCTTTTAATTATTCTAGTCTTCCACATTGGAATGCCATGTATACATTAGATAACGCTCTACGGTCGTTGTAAACACAAATAACGACCGTCTATCATGTAAATCGAGTAGTCCCGTCCCAAGGGGCCTGTTTTGTAGTCCCGTCGCGGAGTCGAAACGAAGAATCCATCATCTTCGGCAAAGTTGAGCATCATCAAGACCTCCCGCCACTCGAGCCAGAACCAGATACCGGCAGAATACAAGTCTATCGGTACACGGACAAGGCAAAGTACCTCATCCAAAAGATGGGTTATGACCTAAAAAGCAACAAAGGCCTGAACTACGGCAAGGGTCGACGTCTTCCTCTCCGGCTTCCAACACCTAAAGGAAAGCCGCAGGACTACTATCATCAAACTAGACGGGGGGTAGGCTATGTCATGCCACCGTCAACTCCAGAGAGTTCGGAGGCAGAAGAAGTAGAACATTCTCACTCGTCTGAAGCATCAACCTGGGATTCTGATACCAGTATCGGATCGGTCTTCAAGAAAGTGCTATCAGCCAACATGACATCGGTACAATCTCAAGAAGATGAAGGCGAAGACCAAACGTAGAATTCTTCGAAGAAGAACCCTGGGCTCAACGCGTAGGAGAATAGTGGGAGTCTCGTTTTGAATTACGCAAACCCCCTACCGAAGACGAGGTCGAGCAGATCGACCTTGGGGATGGATGTTCTTCTAGACCCATCTTCATCAGCAAAAGCCTAAAAGGAGAAGATCGGGAATCTTTAATCCAGCTGGCTAAAGAATATATAGATATCTTCGCCTGGAGCTACGAAGATATGCCGGGACTTGATCCTCAGATCGTGATGCATAGGCTTAACATCTTACCTGATGCCAAGCCTATCAAATAACAACAGCGACGCTTTCGTCCTGACATCATGAACGTAATCGATCAGGAGGTGGACAAACTCTTGACTAGCGACTTCATCCGTGAAGAACAACACCCGGACTGGATAGACAACGTTATCCCTGTCACCAAGAAGAATGGAAAGATACGAGTTTGTATCGACTTCAGGGATCTCAACACTGCCAGCCCAAAGGATGAGTTCCCGTTTCCAATCACCGACGTGATGATCGACAACATATATGGCTTCGAACGCATGTCTTTCATGGACGGGTATTCGGGCTACAACCAGATCAAGATGTTCTCCGATGACGCAAAACACACGTCATTCAGGACTCCGAAGGGGGTTTTCTTCTACACTGTGATGCCCTTCGGCTTGAAGAACGCTGGTGCCACATACCAACGAGCTATGAGCACCATTTTCCGTCAGCATCTTCGCAAGACAGTCGAATGATATGTTGACGACATCGCAGTCAAGAGCCGTCTCAAAGGAGATCACCTACGAGAACTGAAGACAGTCTTCGATCTCATATGAGCGCATCAACTCAAGTTGAACCTCGCTAAATCCTTCCTAGGGGTTTCGAGCGGAAAGTTCTTGGGCTTCATTATCACGGCGAAAGGCATTCATGTCGATCCCGAGAAGACCAAAGCCATCCTTGACATGGACCCTCCGAAGAACCTTCAAGAACTTCGAGGCCTGCAGGAGCGTCTGACATACATCCGGAGGTTTATAGCAAACCTTTTCGGAAAATGTCAACCCTTCACCCAGCTCATGAAGACGGGAGTCTCTTATGTCTGGACAGAGGAATGCCAAAAAGCTTTCGATGACATCAAGGCTTACTTGACGAGCCCGCCAGTCCTGGTGGCACCCGTCGCCGGCAAACCATTTCTCCTCTACGTCCGTGCCATGGATCATTCCCTCGGCACTCTGCTGGCTCAGAACAGCGATACATGCTATGAGTAAGCTATCTACTAGCTCAGTAGAACACTGATCGGGGCCGAACACCGGTACAACCTCGTTGAAAAGGAGTGCTTGGCATTGGTATTTGCCATCCAGAAGACTCGCCATTATATCTCGGGCCAGACGATTCATGTCATCTCTCGAGTCAATCCACTCAGAGTTCTCATGACGAAGCCAGGGTCATTAAATTCCCGGCTAGCTACGTGGGCGATCCTGCTAACACCATACAACATGGTGTTCGTTCCACAAAAAGCCATCAAAGGTCAGGCTCTGGCTGACTTTTTAGCTGCACACCCCATCCCGGAGTCCTATAGACTCTATGAAGACATCTCGGATGAGGTCCAAGAATCAAACGTCACCGAAGAAAGCTCCGTCTGGCGGATGTTTTTCGATGGTGCATCAAGAACTGGCCCCAAAGGCCAAATTATCGCAGGTGTGGGGGTAGTCTTGGTCTCTCCCGATCAGCTGATCATCCAGCGCACCTACTCCTTTTCGAAGCCGTGCTCCAACAATGTTGTCGAGTACAACGCTCTCATCATGGGACTCCAGCTGGCGCAACAGCTGGGGGTGGATCATCTAGAAGCCTACGGCAACTCAAAACTCATCGTTAACCAGGTCAGAAGGCAATACGAAGTTTGCCATGAAGATCTGGTTCCTTACCATGAAGTTGCATTGAACATCATTTCAACCTTCACCAAGTTCTTCATCGAACATGTACCTCGTTTACAAAATATGGAGGCTGACGCTCTGGCTGGCCTCGCAGCCTCATTAGCAGCACCCTCGGGACTCAATACTATGTCATGGTAGTTGGTCGAGACTTGGTCTGTCCTAAAAACAACCTGTGCTCACAAGTGGCCTATGCCATGTCAACAAGTGCTGGTGTTAATGTCCGAGACTGGAGGTTCCCGTTCATCGACTTCGCTGTCTACGAAATTCTCCCAGAAGACCCGAAAGAAGCAGTCTCAGTCAGGAGGCACTCCCTTCGATTCTACTACGATACAGCTACTGAAATGTTGTACCGACGCTCCTATAATGGACTTCTCCTGCGATGTCTGTCGAACGAAGAAGCAGCCGAAGCCCTTCGAGAAGCTCACGATAGAACCTGCGGAGCCCATCAACCTGGCCCTAAGTTGTAGGATCGACTGTGACGCATGGGCTACTACTGGCCAACCATGACCGCTGACGCTGTCGACTATGCTAAAAAGTGCCATGCGTGCCAGCTTCACTCAGACTTCATCCATACACCGTCAGAACCACTACATCCTACAGTCGCCTCTTGGCCCTTCGAAGCTTGGGGCATAGACATTATAGGACCGATCACCCCTCCATCATCGAGGGGATACCGCTTCATCCTAGCCATTACCGACTACTTCTCCAAATGGGCAGAAGCAGTTCCACTGGCGGAAGTGAAGAGCTCTAGGGTGATCAGCTTCATCAAGCACCATGTCATCTACCGTTTCGGGGTACCTCAGAGGATTATCTGCGATAACGGTCCCCAGTTCATCAGCCATGTTTTCAGCAGATTCTGTGACAAGAATCGCATTCAAAACGTAGCCTCAACCGCCTACAATCTGACAGCAAACGGATTGGCCGAGGCATTCAACAAGACTATTGTCAGGCTACTCAAAAAGGTCGTGTCATCCAATAAACGCGACTGGGACGAAAAGCTCGACGAATGCCTTTGGGCCTACCGTACAACGGTACGGACTCCAATAGGAAACACACCATTCTTCCTGGTCTACGGGAAAATCAACGTCGTCGTCTACGAGAATTGGAGGCACTTGACAAAAAGCGTCTCCTAGCTCAACAACATATTGAACTCTATCAAGCCCGTATATCACAGGCTTTCAACAAAAAGGTCAAGCAAAGGGCTTTCCAAGTAGGCGACCTGGTTCTGGCAGTCAGGAGGCCGATGGTATTAACTCACAAGTCACCAGGAAAGTTCGAGCCCAAGTGGGAAGGGCCTTTCATCATAGAGACGGTATACTCAAACGGTGCTTACCGCCTCGCTAAACCCAATGGGGACTTGTTCATGATGCCCATCAACGGCAAGTTCCTAAGAAGTACTACTCTTGACATCCTTCAGACATGTACTTCTATCTTCCCTCAACAAGGGAGTCTGTGGACCCAATCATCAGGGCTCACATACAATTCCCTTCCACAAAATCATATGCTTCTGGAACCCAGCTGTTCCATGGCATCCTCCAGTAGAAGGATAACCACGTCCACATTACCTCTGAGTTGTTCCCCTACGCCCTACAAAGCAGAATCTTACACTCCGTAAGACTACGCTACCCATAATGTTTACCACGTCCATATTACCTCTGAGTAAACATCCCGTACAGACAACCCCTGCATTGCCTTACATTGATCGCAGAACTTTCACGTCCATATTACCTCTGAGTAGTTCCGCGTATCCCCAGAGTCATTCCTACCACGTCCATAACACCTCTGAGTAGGAAGATTCCATCATTTGAATCCCATATTTGCCACGTCCACATCAACTCTGAGCAAACATGTTGGTTCTCTTAAACTTATTATCTGTACCTAAAAACCAAGGTGCGTAAAAGATAATAGATCCACGCAAATCATCAAGTTCATGACAGCAAAAATGAACGCACCACAAAAACTTTGTATTCTTTATTTTTCAAAAAAGAGAGTAAAGGATTACACCCCCCTAGCAAGAGTTGCAAATACACAAAAAAGAAGAGACTATGATCCCTAAACATTCCCGGGGTTGGCCGAAAGCTCTTCAATCCGACGCCTCAAGTCTGTCGCTCGAGTCTCCACAGTCGCCAAGACCCGACGTTCAGCTTCTTGACGTATTGCTTCTATGGCCTCAGGAGAAGTGTCATCCTCATGCTTCTCATCCAACTGCTGTCGCTGCTGAGCCAGGGTAAGAGCCCGGAGGAGGAAAGCTGCTTTCTCCTTCTTAAATGCTACATGTTCAGCCTGGACACGCTCGACATCTAATAGGAGTCGGGCCCGCTGGTCCTCAAGGCGGCGGATCTGGGCATCAACCTTCGCGATACTAGTGTCCAACGCAGCTCGCAACTCCACTTTCTCCTACGTAGACTGAGACAACCGCTCCACTGTAGCTTCAGTCTCAGCCACTTCGCGTTCCCAAACACTCACGGTGGCCTGATAAGAGGACTCAATCTCAGCAATCAGCTTCTCCTTTTCTGCGTCCATCAGGGCGGAAAGATCATTTCGCTGGATATGCTGAAACTCGGAAAGCAGCTGATCCAGCTCAGTCACCGAGGCCTCCAGAATCTCGGCCATATGATCATGGCTCTGGTGGAGACGTATCAGACCGATGTGTGGAAGCGCTATAGATTTTGCCATCGCGAAACTCCCATTGGTGTTCATCACTGTCGACACACCCTTCTGCAACATCTTGTACACTGCCTTAACAATGAATTTCATGTACTCATCCGCATCCGCCAACACTTGTGGTGTCATGGCAGGAGTTGGAGGAGCTGCCCTGGATGGCGGACCTGAAGAAGACCCGCCGATCTCAATCTGCGAGGTTTGAACGTCGACCTCAGCAGACTCTCCCGCACCAGGAACTTGAATTCCTCTACCAGCGCCAGATGCCAAGAGAGTAGAAGGAGTTGGGTAGGGCGTCGATATCGTCCCCCAAGTCGAAGAAGCAACAGAGGGCTCTTGCATCATCAAGCCCTTGCCCTTTTCCGTCTCAAAGGGACTATCAGCATCCGGAGCTGCCTCCTCCACCACCGAGGCACGATCTGTAACCAGCACGGAGCCTTCCTATGGCAAGCTCACCGGATCAGCTCCCATTTCCTGGTGGGGCACGTCTTCTGGGGTCGGGCTCGGCAGACGAGTCTCCCCCTCATCATCGAATCCATCTACGGGGACCAAATCTGCCGCCACCTCCGCAGCCTCCATTGCTGAGCCTGGGGTAGGGCTCGACAACGCTACAGCCGACCTCCCCGTATCATGACAAGGAGGGGAATCAACCCTCTCCTCTGTTGTAGTCACGTCTGTTGCCCCCGAAACAGACTCACGCATCTCTGGAGGAACGTCATCCGAAGACGACGAACTCCACTCCACTTCTTCATCTGGAAGCCCCTTATCTGCTGGGCCCTCAGCGTCCAAGGCTCCCACGGCGGCTCGCACCTCTCTGGGAACTGCTTCAACCTCAGCCTCCCTCCCTACGTAATCCGAAGATACTGGAGTCTCCACAACAACGACATCATCTGGGCTCTCCTTCTCAGGAGACATCACAATCGGCGGAACGCGCTCTTCCTATAAGCCCACCATTTCCTTTGGTCTGCTGCCACTAGATTTTGGAGTACGGGGTCTCCTCTTTAGCGGCTCCTACAAAAAGAAAGCATAGGTCACTAGAAATATTGAACCTAAACAGACTATATGGGACGTCCTTACCTCCGCAGGTACTGAATCCGATGATACAGTCGGTGACGATGCCTTCTTCTGCCTCTTTGATGCAGAAGAGCCAGCCTCTGTATCCGTACGTCTTTTCGGCTGATCAACCGAGGGTTCTGCCTGACCCCCTGTGGATACGGTAGGGGTACCTCGATAACCTACCTCTGGCGGACGGTACGATCGAGCCTTCGCCAATACGTTCCCGGTCACCACTAACTGGGTGCCTACAATAAGACTGGTCTCCCTATCATATCCGGGAGGCATGGCAGCCATAACACAGTAAAAATTGGTAGCCGAGAAAAGAATCGGCGGCCGCGGATTCTGGACAGACAGCGTAAAGCGAGCTCCGGTACATCCGGCATTGTAGTAATGCCAAGCTCGTGCACCATCTAGCAAGCTTCCAGTATACCCCAGGTTGATACTGGGATTATCTAACATCAACTGAGCATAGCCAAATTGCCGTGCAAAACGGCTCGGTAAATACGGTTCCAGATAACACTGGTTCCTGTTCCGGTATACCAGATCAAACGGCCGGATACTTTGCAACCAACGGAATCCCCATGGAGGCAGAATGGTGGCATCTTCACCAGAATCCATCAAGTCTTCATTGGCCTCAAAACCCGAAAAGACAGGACCTACTTTGGTGATCTTCCACCCCTGAAGGCGGGATAAAACTTTCCTGTAAACAGGAACGCCAGTATGCAGCCAGCTCCTCTGGTGGAAACGGCGGAGGAATGCATCTCCGGCCCTATGATCTTCCTCCGAGCCCGGACTCATTACATTGGGATGGTGTAAAATCAACCACCCCATCAAATAGTGAAATGGCAATTCGGTACGGGGGAAGTTGTCGTTTCTACCCCGATCATGAACCACATTTCCCGCAAATTCTCGTAAACCTTGCAGCAAGTTACACACTATTGTGGGGAGTAGAGCCAGGCACCGGCCAAAAACCAACTTCACAGCTGGCAGGATTAGGTTCTGGGTCACCCTCTCTACAGAGCCTGCCCCACCCGAGAAGACATAATCCCGAAGCCAAATTATCAGATACGCAGCTAACACTGCTTTCGACGACATCCGATGAGTAAGGTGCCAGAAATAGCTATAGGAGCGTTCATCCGACTGCTGGTCCTCGTTTTCCCGAGGATTCTTCTCACCCAACCTGCTCATTTCGGAAAGCACCTCGCTACGGAAAAGCGCTGGCGGAGTGGAAAACTGAGAAGGAACCTCCTTGCCTTGCTTAAAGATGTAATCTCTCCAAGAGGTCACATGAGGCTGCGACCCGCTCTTATCCCTCTTTTGCATATAGTAATAATGACTCGCCACTTCTTTGAAGAAGGCCATCATCTCTTCGGCTTTATCCCCCAGGACTTGGAACTCCTCATTGGTCGAGAAGTATTCCTCATAAGGCTCTGTTCCCCAAGGAAGCTTTGACACTTCGTATATCTCATGAAGTGCGAGTCCCAACTCCCACACCGGAGTAAAGAAAGTCCCGGTCTGGGTGTTAAACATCTCCAGGAGCACGAGGAACATATGCCGGTTGATGTCAACACCTGCCTGAGTAGCACGGATCACGGCAGTCAGCCCCATCTCTTGGAGTTCGGTTTAAAACCGCGCCAGAATCTAGAGTGTCAGCTTGTCCCATTTGGCAACGTAATAACACCAACCCTCTATCCGAAATTTACCTTTTGGGTACGATCGCTCCATCAACAGCATGCGATTGGCAAAAGTCGAAGCGCCGAAAGCAAATGTATTGATAGGAACATCACTGTAAATGCTTCCAGGACGTAAAGTTCGCTAGGTAAAAGAAGGCCCAGACCGCACGGCGGCCAAAGTATCCCTTTGATCGGAGGTAGAGTCAATCTTGATGACGCCTGCCACCGCTCCCCCCTGAGATGGGGTTAGCTCCCAAGACATCTTCCTCTTGGAAGTAAGACGACAGAAAGCCGTCAAAGGTCATTGACGTTCAAGTTGCTTAACAGTCATATGCACTCCTCTAGCTGTAAAAAACCAATCTTCCTTGACCTTTAACACCTTCGCTTCAATAGAAGTGAGGCGGTCCCCAAACAGGAACTCGGGCTTCAGGAAGGTCACGTTATCAGAAGTGGCAGATTTCAAAACGCCACGCTCCATCATCCGTTTGAGGAACCCATACGGTTGTTCCCGGATTTGAGTCATTCTTTCGGGAGGCTGATCTAGCATAATAGCAGCTTGAGCAGGGTTTATCACCTCCTCATCGTAATCTACTCCCATCTGGCAGAGGGCAGCATCCAGAAGCACTTTATTCAAGAGTGGGACAGTCATCGACACTGATGTTCAACAAAGAAGGCAAAGATTTAGGGATGTTACAAACAATAAAAGAATTTGAGCCTCGTTCTCATCAAAAGTGCATCAGGCTCAGGCGCATCTAAAAAGGAGCTTCGGTACATCTTCAGGGCTTAAACTCATGCACGTCAGCAGTGGAGCTTCGGCACATCATCATAGCTTAAACCCATGCACGTCAGCAGTGGAGCTTCGGCGCATCATCATGGCTTAAACCCATGCGCGTCAGCAGTGGAGCTTCAGCACATCTTCAGGGCTTAAACCCATGCGCGTCAGCAGTGGAGCTTCGATGCATCTTCGGGCTTAAACCCATGCACGTCGGCAGAAAAAACCTCAGCACATCATCAGGACTCAAGGTCCATGCGCGTCGGCATATGTATGGTACAGAAAGAGGATGATGAAACTCACCAACTACCGATGGCCGAACGTCGACAGACGGACGGGGAACATCAGCCGCGGCAGCCTCTACAGGCTCTTTTCCTTTGCCTCTTCCCTTGCCAGCACCGCCACGAGGAGTCTTAGGAGCCATTCCTTGAAGGGAGAAAGTTAGGGTTTTTCGAAGAAGAACTCTAAAAAACAAAAGCAAAAGAGAGGAAGTACTCTCTCTCTCTATCTCACGCCTATTTATAGGCTCAGTCGTACGCGTGAACCAATGAAGTGTAACCTCAGCCACCACCTCGGGTTCTGCGAGGAGATAACTGCAAATAAATCCAAAAAGATCATCATTAATCTTCTTGGTTATCGAGGCGTTATCATTTGTATTAACTAAGAGGAGCATGCGCCCCATCACTTATGCGCGGAGTATCCATGCGTCCGAACAGTCATGCGCCCCAACTACCATGCTTCTTATTTAAAGTATTCCAAAACTTGACAAAAAAGTTTTGAAAACTTTGAAGGGGGTCTTGTAGAAGCATGTAATTTCACGACCAGAAATCCTATGTGCCAAACACGACATGCGCCAGGGAGCTCAGACAGACACAGCAAAACAAAAGTATAGACATTGAAAGAGAATTTTATTTTATATAAAAGTCTATTACATGTCTTAAAAAAAGGGCTATACAAAGGAGAACTTCTACAAAAAAAAGACCCTAAGTCTACAGCCAGGCGCAACAGTTATCATGCGCTCTTGAACAGGCGCATCTCACCATGCGCTCTCAGTCAGGCGCATCCCACCATGCGCCCTCAGCCGGGCGCATCCTTTCAGCAGCTCAGTTATGTGCATCCTCAGTTATGTGCATCCCTTCATCCTCAGTTATGTGCATCCCTTCAGCAGCTCAATTATGTGCCACCCTTCCAGCCAGGCTCATGCGCCATCTAATGCTTCGACCAATGAAACATTTATTGAGCAGAACGAGGGTGGCAATCAACCCTCTAGCTGGAGGAAGAGCTCCCCAAACCGAGGAAGAGAAGAGCACCGCAAGTCAACCTGTGGCCAGGGGAGGCTTCGAAAGAGCCTCCAAAGACCAAGGAAGACCGCAATCAAAACCGTGGCTAAAGGAGCAGCTTTCAACACAACTAGAATGGGCAACACCCACTCCGACAGAAGAAAGAGCCCCCAAAGCTGCAGCACCGCAATTTCGATCTGCGGCTCTTCCAGCATAACGGAGACGAGGCTCGAGCATCCCGATCTTTGGATGCAACAGGCACCTTCCGCCTGCTTCGGAAGCCCTCGACTCCGACTTTTGGATGTAACAGTCACCTTCAAGTGTATCAATGAAGGCATTGCATCGCATCTTCACCCTCGGGAGCATCTCATCAACAGAATGTGCTCGAGTAAATAAGTTCATTTCGGGAGGACGTGAGAGAAAGAGAAGCAAACCCTCTCCATGCCACTATTTATAGGTCGGGCAAATCAAACCCATGCGCCAAGTGGCTAGCTCTCCGAATCCCGTGCAATGAATTTGCATTAAATGGATGAACCTGCTGCTTTAAATTCAGCCAAGTCAAAAACGGCTATTTAAAGCACTCGAAGAACGTAACAGTCGCACCAAAAGACGTGTCAAGCGGAGCGGATGCGCCGAAAAGACAGCGCATCACACAAACGTGCCCCTCAGCACCAAGCGCTTCACAAGCATGCACCCCCATGTGGCCCCATGCGCCTAGTGGAACGCCGATCGATGCACCCACTCAACAACCCATCACCTGTCAAAGAACATTAAATGCTGAAGTCTGACAGAGTTGGCAGCACTTCCTCCGAAGACTACAGTTGACAGCTTTTTCAGAAAATGAAGCGTCACCGACGTCAGCATCATCATTACTTTCCTCCGACGGTTACAACCACGTGGCCGCCCAACCATCTCGCATGCGCCTCCGCAGCCATGCGCCCAAATCTCTGTATGAGCCTCAAAAGCCATGCACCTCAGACTTTTCTTTGATCCCTAAAGACAGAAGTAAAGTCACTACCGAAGCCTCGCATGCGCCTCAAAAGCCATGCACCCCGAATGGTTCGTGACTCCCAAAGGTTACGAGCCAAAGTCTCTTCATGCGCCCAATCCCAGGCACATCCTACCAGATCATTCTCCACCAAATCCGAGATCTCCGAGCCATGGGCCTACGACATGTGTCCTTTAACTCGATTTACCCAAGATCTCAGCAACAGAAAGATTCTCCCCCCTGCTATGTGCCAGCCCACAACAGCAGCATGAAGAATTCAACTCCTCAATCAGGGCGCATCGTCCATGCGCCTCCATCAGCAATCACCATGTTGCGTCCCCACGTCCAGGTGCATCCTATATATAAGTGCATGAGCAGCCAGCCTGCAGACTATAAATAGAGGGATCATTTTCTTCTTCCACACATGAACATACATAGACAGATAGAGACATCGCACAACCACCGAGGTAGATACAGACACTCAACGTCTTCTTCCTCTCCGCAAGCTCCATCACCGAGAGCAACTCAGACCTTCAGAGAACCGATAACCGTCGTCAGATCGTCAACGGAGTCAATGTATTACCACTCGCTCCATCGACACGAGGGACCCAGATAAACAAAAGTATACTCCCAGGACTACGTCTAAGTCCTACATTGTAACACTGTTCTGTTTGTATTAAAATTTCCATCAGAAGATTTTAATAGCAAATAGGTATCTGTAGTGTAGGATTCTTATGTGTTAGACATAATATTGGACATGACCCTCACCATGAAAAAACAATAAGGTATACGGATACTATTGCCTTGTGGCCGTATAGTTGTGTATAGTGTTGTATTATTGCGTTGAACACGTACATGACCTAAACACTCAAAATACACAAGGTCACACCGGAATCAATGTCTTGTTGTTGTGTCCATATGGACCATATCTTGTAGTATGGTAATTGTATCCTTATCATGTAGTGTAATATACGTGTCTAACATATTATCTTCTTTTTTTATTCGTCTGATTTTAGTTGTTGATTCTTAGGGAGTCTCTCAAATCACTAGGATGCTTAGCCATACATTTTATTGACATTTAGATTGATATCGAGTGTGATACCTTTATTCCACTAGTTGATTTGCAGCATTTCGACTATGGTACTACTTTTATGGAAAATGTGTTCAGGTACTCCTTTGTGAGCTACATGAGGGTACAATTTTGATGATGAGATGCTAGTATTGAAAATGGGCAAATATTTGAGGTAGAACAGTTCTAGTTTCTTCGAAGATGGTATATATTATAGACATAGGGAGTATTTTTATCTAAATCTGGTTCAGGATATTATACAGAATGAAGCACAGAAGAATGACAGGATGTGTCAAAGTTTGGTTGCCAGGTGCATGTTTGTTGTAGTTATGTTGTGTGCTTTCCTTTCATAATTTGATGTGTCTTACAGATTAATTTTTTTTTCATGTGTACAGATGCCGTCTAATTTGAGGAATTCTTTTCCACTACTTACAACCAAGGTAAAAAAAATTCTTTGCCAGTAGGCCTTTATATGGCTAGTTGTAAAATGGAGAAGGTAGCAACTTCAACCATATATAACTTTGCTTCACTGTGATTTGCTTTTTGAATGCACTTTATAGATAACATGTCAAATTTGAGCTGGGCTTTATTCATGATAGAGAATACTGAATTCTCCTCTTATTATGCACCTTTTTAACCAGATACTTGGTACTTATCATCTTTGAAAGGCATTTCAAACTACTCATGAGTTCTTAGCTTAGGGAGATAGATGACATATTACATGGGTTTGTGATGCCCTGAAGTTAGTAGTTGATATCGAGTCCAGCTTCTTATATATCAACCATGCACTGCTCCTGTATCGGGCTAAATTACATGAACTATGCAACAAATTCTGACTCTACTTTAACTTTGGCAACAACATGTTTTGTGCTAGCATGTGAAGTGAAAGATGTATTATGATGTTCAACTTTTAGAGGCTGATATATGAATTTTGTTTCAATGGTGCAGGCTCGTTTCCTATTGGCAAAGTTGAATCCTTCGGCTACATACAACTCAGAATCCTCCCCCTCCTGGCGGAGATGTCATATTCAGATGATGTCAGCTTCCAGGTATTCCTTGATCATCTCCAACGCCTGGCGGTTCAGTGAAGAACTTTTGCATCAGTTCAGGCGCCAACACATCCATTCCATCGTTCTATCTATTGGATAGTATGGGATGTCTTAATTTCTACCCAGAAAAGGTTGCACTTTAGCTTTCCTCTACAATTTGTACAGATTATGTTTAGATTCCATGCTTATATTTATTTTCTATGCAAGTTATTGTAGCTACTGTATATTCATTGACATTAATTATTCTGTACTGAGAGTGAAGTTGACTGTGAATGTCAGTTTGTTACGGTACAAAGTAGAGAACATTTTTGGATGTTAAAATGACTGCTTATACGCAAACATGAGGAGAGGAGGTGCTGTCTGCACAGCCCGCAAACAAACCTGTTGCAATTTTATCTTGTGTTCACGATAATGAAGTTTGGAAATATATGCATCTATGCATCCGTTAATTGTTTCATAACTTGAGGTGGAACAGTTCTAGTTCCTTCCGAAGATGATATATATAGGCATGGGGAGTACTTTTATCTAAATTTGGTTCAGGATATTATGCAAAATGAACTGCAGAAGAATGACAGGACGTGTCCAAGTTTGGTTGCCAGGTGCATGTTTGTTGTGGTTACTGTTGTGTGATTTCCTTTCATAATTTGATGTGTCTTACAGATTTTAAAATATTTTTTTTCATGTGTACAGATGCGGTCTAATTTGAGGAATTATTTTCCACTACATACCTCCATTGTCACACAGTCTCACCTTCAGAAACCATTTCACTTGGTAAGTTCTACAACATTTGAACTTTTACTGCATACGTCGAACATTTCCTCAAATGTCAATTGTTCATGTTCAATTTTTTATTTTTTATATTTTTGTTGCAAACATCTTCATGTTATATATCTTCGCATATTAAGCAGACTTATTTCAAATTTGGTGGACGACATGTATTGGATACATATTGGAGACAATCGGAACACTCCAAGATACTCTACGAACGCCAAAAAAGATATTGTGTCCGTGTCCCCGTGTCCTTCCTCGTAGTGTCATATTCGTGTCCATACAACATGTAGGCCTCAGTTTTTCAAAAGAAAAGAACATAGGTTACATTTAGTACAAATAGTAGAGGTCACATTCCACTTGTGCAAGAGACCTGGGTCCAAAACCAGTTTTCACTATAAATGTATTAGATACACGACAATCAGAAGATTCAGAAAAACAACAAAGCCTGTGTGACTTTGTCCCAAACTTTTTTTGGGTCGGATTATTCTTATCCGAATGTAGGTCCTATACCTCTCTTTTTTATCGGTTATAGTTTCCAACAAGATAGTGTAGTTAAGCTTGTTCATATAAATGGTGGTTAATCAGGATCTCCTCGCTAACATAGCTGCACTGGAGCTCGCAGTTACAAATCTTGAAAAAGAATTGGATGCCTTGTATTTCTGGCTTAGCCAAGAAAGGAATGAGCGTCTCCTTACTGAAACTCAAATACAACATACACAACCACTAGCATTGGAACCACCATCTTCTAACTCCGGTTTTATGTGGGAAGAGGTATATCATTATTTATATTGATTTTCCATTCCTTTTTGGCGATAAATTAACAGATGACTGATTCTTGCTTGTGTATTTTTTTCTGCATATATCCTCGTGAAGCTGCAAAATTTACGGGACATCAAATATCTCCCTTATCACGGTTAGACTTAGCATCTAGACATTCACAATCGTTGAAAGTTGATAGGCTGACACAGAAGTTCACCACACAAAGGTCTATTTCAACCTTATTCTCTTTAACAAGGACGGTTATAGAGGCATGTTATATAGAATACTAGCTCTATATGAAAATATTCTCAAAATGCATAACCCCATTTATGAGTTGGCCGAATTGTTTCTGGTACAGATAGCAGGACCCTGCAGTAAAAGTAAAAAAGAAAATAAAATAGTTGATTCTCATCAAGAGTCGATGCGATGGATATGAAGAAGAATTTGATATTGAAGAACCCTTGGCAGGATCCAAATAAACTTTCAGAAGAAATGGTGTGATTTATGTGTGTCACGACCCGCACCCTAGTGTAAGGGCGCGAGAAGTGGGTACGTCCAGCCTACGCCGCAGTCGGCGTAGAACGCTGTCTAGGTTGCACACATCTAACAGTTAAAGTTACTTGCACAGTTTATACTCTCTGAATGGAGGAACATTATAAGATGTACAATCTCAATCACAACTAAAGAAGAAGTACGAATGATAGATAGATAGATAGATAGATAGATAGATAGATAATAGATATGATCTGAACAACAAACTGAAACATAAACAAGAGAGGTCTAAGTGTCTAAGATAACATCTCCACAACATCCAGAATAACACAAGGTTCCAAATAATACAACTCCAGAACAAAAAACAAGAAGAAGAAAATAATAGCCTAAACTATCTACTCTAAGCAGTAGTGTCATCCTCAGCAGCTGCCTGAACCACGGGGTCCAGGTTGCAAGTGTCGTCTATGCCTGTTCCGTAGTAGGTAGGACGGAAAGCCTCATCCTCCTCTGAATATTTTCAATAGGTCCAGTCAGGACATGAGCGAGCACAATATATCTCAACAGTTCATATCATGATAGAAATGTAAATCTAGCAATAGAATATGATACATGAAATACTGTAAAGAATGTACATGAAGTAAGAGAGA
>JANAVB010025131.1:0-87511 GCA_029216955.1 Iris pallida
CCCTTACCCCCATATATTGTGACAACACTAGAACTATAAAACTGACGAAGAACCCTATATGTCACTCATGCACTAAATACATTGAGATTCGTTAACCATTCCATGACTTACCTACCCATACCTTACTATAGTAGGCCTCAACTTGACATACCACACCATGGTTCCATACCATGATATTACACTATAAAGTCATGCGCCCACATGTGGTACACAAACCCAATTCTTCCAATTTCATGCCAATACCAAAATTGAGCTTCTAGACACATGCAATGCACCTATCGACACATGTCAATGGACACGTATCGCTCAAATACCCCTTAAAACCCAAATTGATTGTGTTTAGCACAAATTGTCATACGATGCCACGTATCCCAATTCGGATATGTAGAGATCAATTTGCTCTAGAATTGAACTCTAAAACCATGCTTAACCATGGATCGAACACTTGGTGGACTCGAATTGTATCTCCAAGCTAGACCTCACATTCTAACCACTATATCTAGTAAAATTGGGTCATCTACTCTCCAAATCTAAATATATTGGAGTAAATCTAGAAATTTGAGTTTCCTACGGGAATTTTCTATTAATTAGACATAGAAATCTAAAGGAATCGTTACTAATTGGAAAGAGGTTCCTAATGCCACTACGGTATCGGACAAAAGAATAGCGATTCAGACTCGATCCTCCCTCAAGCTAGTTCCTCCTAAGCTTCAATGGTGCCTCATGCCATGAATCTCCATGAAGAGGTTGGGAATGAAGTGGAATTAAAGAGGCAGAGAGAATTTGGGGGTTGTTGCTCCAAAATAAATTAGAGAGGAGCTTAGAGAAGAAGAAATGAAGTGTGAAGGATGAGGAGGAGGGGACTTCCTGGCTGGCCATGGACTTTGGGTTGGACCTAATTAAGGCTTAATTAGCTACTAGCTAAACTCTATTCCTATTTGTTAAAAATGCCTAATAAAAAATGGTGAATTGTATTTAATTCCATGAGTCTAATCTAGCCATGACTAATTCCAAACCAATAATTTAAATAATTGTCATGCTAATGACACACTAATGGCAATATTTTAATTCGGCCAAAAATAGCCCTACATGGGAATGTGGTGGTGACAAGGATGGCTAGAAAGTTCACTAAATATATAACATGTATCACATAACTTTTTGAACCAAATGAGAGTGGTATTTAATTAGTCAGCCACCGGTACGCGACAATGTACTAATCCTTGCTTTCTAGAGGTACCCCGAACCAGGAAGGACGTGCCATCTAGCAAGGCGACTTTTGTGTGTTTTTAAGCCCCGTTCGTGTTCCGAAGGCTTATTTCAATCCTTTTGAAGACTGCATCAATCCAAAGAAGATGGCTCGACTCCCCTCAATAACATTCGGTTGTATAAAAAGGGGCGTAATGTATGGAACGACTATCTCATTATTGTTCATTTGAAGTTAAGTTGTAAGCCCGCGCAACACCTTTTGTATCGAGTGTGTAATATAATTTTTATTATCAATAAAGCAACAGTTTCCTCCTATGCAAGTGTTCAAATTCTCTGCATACTCTATTAGTTGTTGTGTTTTGTATAACGTTTTGAAATTGCCTTATACGAGTGCAACTTAGGCTCGCATGGCATCAAGCCCGGGAGATGACTATCGATTCTACGAAAATCGGGGCGTGACAAACATGAAGATCCAAAAACTTAGCTTTTACGAAAATCGGGGCGTGACAAACATCAAGGGATAGAACTGGATAGATTTGGAGATACTTCAAGGGAAAAAAATTCATGCACAAAGATTCAAGGGAGAAGATTAATTCCATTTCTTAAATAAAAAAACTTAGTTATATCAACAGATTTGTTGTCTTTTTCGAAAGACGAGAAATTGCTTAATTCAGATTATTGTGTTTGGTTTGGTTGGTTATTGTGTTTATGTTTCCTAGTCTCTCATGAACCGCATTCCATACCAAGTTGTTCTATTACTCTTGACGAAGTAGAGTTGTAGCTCACTTTCTTTGATGATGGAGAGAAGAAGTAGTTGCAGCTTACCTTTCGTCTGAAGGAGAGCAAAAGTATGGTTCTATTTTTTTTTTGTTGAACTTAATTTGGAGCTGGTATTTTCTTAGTGACAATTATCTCTTAGTTCTTGTTTGCTTTGCTAGTTGCAGCATGTAAATTGCCTTTGTTCATGATGGTGGTGCATTGGTCCGCTAATATAGCTTGATAAAAAGAATACCACAAAGTGGAAGAATTTATAATCCATTTGCATGGCTTAAATGTTCATGGATATGAAATTCACTTTTTATATAACAAAGGACATATAAAAATCATGACTTAAAAGGTACAAAAGCACAATTGATAAACTTGAACCTTAATTACATAAACAATCAATGCTACATTTTTATAGCTCTAGCAATTCGTAATGTAAATTCATAAGTTGTATCTTCATTCCAACAAAAAGCCAATGCTAGTAAATTGCTCCAACTGCCTGGACAATATATATATCAAAGCAAAACAAATTTAAAGAAAAGTTTGTCATAAGCAAAGAATTCTAATCCATTGCTAACCATGACTTCTTATACTCCATAATCAATTTGGTACATTCTTAGGTTATGGGCGTGCTTAATTTTTTCTTTGATTATTGTTTTTGAGAAGTAGAGAAAAGATTAGGTGATATAATGCAGTAGTTAATGGAAAGTTAACATCACCGTTAACTTTTCGTTTTATTTTCTGATGTGGAGTTAATTTGTTATGGAAGAAATTAGTTGCCAAGTGTCAATGATACATTGGACCAGACTTACCATTCACCATAGCAAGTGGTGAGCCCGAACTACCTAATAATTTCTCAGAATCGAAATGAGAAGATATAAACATATAATCCATAAACTTGGTCTAACAAGTTTTGGGGTAGTAGCAGACTCAATAAAGAGGACGGTGACACCTTAAAAATTGCAGGCCAAAATCGTAAGCTTGCCACGCCGGTCTATTTATGTATGTTAAAGAACTCTTGGTTTCATAAAACAGAAGTAAAAATAAAAAAGTAGTCTTGGGATCAAAAAGGAAAATTTATTATACTTTAGAGGAGAACAAGATAGAAAATATAGGAAAATAGTCTTTCTTTATTTCACTAACACTCAACTAGAATGGTCCTTTTATAGGCCTACAATAGAATATCAAAGGCCATAAGTTACATAAGTTATGAAACCAAGGATCATGAGTTACATAAGTTATGGAAGACCAAAAGACACGGAACATCCATATTTACAACACTCTCCCTTGGATGTCCAACGGAATATGCCTCATTAAAACCTTTCCAAAAAAAAACCAATAGGATAAAAACTTGGATGAAAGAAAAAAAAAGTACATACTCATATAAAATGTGTAAGCGTGATAAATTATCTCGTTAAAACCTTGCCAAAAAACCTAGTGGGATAAAAACTTGGTCGAAGAAAAAAGAGTACAGTGTGAGAATTATTGATCACGCTCCCCCTGATACTGGCAAGCGATCCTTTAGTTGATGCATCCCAAAATTCTGAATCATATTTCTGAATGTTGTGGTTGACAATGCTTTAGTAAATAAATCTGCAAAAATTTTACTCGATTGTATCTGTCGAACATTAATGTCACCATTCTTCTATAGCTCGTGAGTATAGAAATTTTTTGGTGATATGCTTCGTTCTGTCACCTTTGATGTAGCCATTTCTGATTTGTGTAATACAAGTAGCATTATCTTCATACAATATCGTTGGAGTATTTTTTTGTTGAAGATAACCCACATGATTCTCGGATGTGATGAACCATCGTTCTCAACCATATGCACTCTCAACTAGCTTCATGCAATCTAGAATTTCTTGATGAAGAAGTATATACTAATGTTTGCTTCATCGAATGCCATGATATTGTAGCACCGCCACAAGTAAATACATATCCAATCTGAGATCTTTTTTTATATAGGTCAAATAGATAACCAGCATCAGCATAACCTATAACTTGTGATTCTAAATTTTTTGAGTAAAACAAGTCCATGTCGGTTGTTCCGCGAAGATAACGTAATATATGTTTAATACCATTCCAATGTCATTTTGTTGGTGCCGAGCTATATCTTGCTAGTAAGCTACTGAAAATGCTTTATCAGTCCTATAAAATTTGCAAGATACATCAAAGCTCCAATAGCACTAAGATATGGTACTTCTTGACCTAATAATTCTTCATTATCCTCTCGAGGACGGAATGGATCTTTCTTTTAATTTAACGATCGAACAACTATGGGACTACTCAGTGGATGAGCTTTATCCATATAAAATCTTTTCTGCATAGGTAGATAGATGGATAAAAATTCTATTTGATAAATGCTCGATCTGCAGGCCGAGACAAAATTTTGTCTTTCTAAGATTTTTTATCTCAAATTCTTCAATCAGATAATTAGCAATTTTTGTGAGCTCTTCAGGAGTTCCTACAAGATTTAAGTCATCAACTATACCGCAATAATGGAGAATCCATTTTTAGATCTTTTGATAAAAACACATGGGCAAATTGGATTATTTATATCCTTCTCTAACAAGGTATTCGCTAAGACGTTATACCACATTCTTCCACATTGTTTTAATCCGTATAGGGATCGTTGTAATTTGATTGAGTATAACCCATTAGACTTTTTGTTATTTGCTTTAGGCAATTTGAATCCTTCTAGGATTTTCATATAAATGTCATTATCCAATGACCCATATAAATATGCGGTACAACATCCATAAGCCGTATATCAAGTTTTTCTGTGACTGTTAAACTTATCAAGTATCGTAATGTGATCGCGTCGATCATAGGGAAATATGTTTCAACATAATTAATTCCAGGTCTCTGTGAAAAATCTTGTACAACAAGTCGTGCCTTGTACCTCACAATTTCATTTTTCTCGTTGTTTTTCGTACAAACACCCATTTGTATCCAATAGGTTTCATACCTTCAGGAGTTTGAACTATTGGTCCAAATAATTTGCAATTTTCTAGGATTTTAATTTAGCTTGTATCACATCTTTCCATTTTGGTCTATGTCGACATTGTTCAATAGATTTTGGTTCAGGATCCTCATTTACTATATCAAGTGCGACACCATAAGCAAAAATATTGTCTATAGTAATTTTCTTTCTATCCCAGCTTTCTCTTGTACTCATATAATTTAAAGAGATTTTTCTGAAATTTGTTCATTGCCATGTGTCTCTTCAGGAGCTACACTGGACTGACCATTCAAAATTTCTATATTGCTTTCATGTTTTCAAACTATTTTTTCTTCAGGAGTAATTACTTGTACCATTTTCTTTTGAGGGTTTTTATCTTTAGCGCCAACAGGGTCTATGTTTTATGCATGGTTTTAGTGTGCCATTATGTTGTCCTTCAGGGATATCAATCCGTGCTGGTATTTTATTGCCGGTATATGAGATTTTGTCACTATCTTAATATCAGTGAATGCATTTGACAACTGATTTGCGATATTTTGCAAATGAATGATCCTTTTCACTTCTTGCTCACATCTACTTGTACGTGGGTCAATAAAAGATGGTACATTCCATGTAATTTTATGCCGTTCTACATGAAGTGACATTTTCTCCCCCTAAAGGCAGAAAATTGACTCATCAAAATGGCAATCAGCAAACCTTGTCTTAAATAAATCGTCCGTCAGGGGCTCAATGTATTTTATTATAGATAGGAAATTAAAACCAACATAAATCCCAAGACGTCTTTGTGGGCCCATCTTTGTTCATTTAGGTGGAGAAATGGAGACATAAACCACACAACCAAAAACTTGAAAGTGTGAAATATCAGGCTGCTGGCCAGAAATAAGTTGCAATGGTGAATAATGATAAAATAAACTTGGTCAAATATGAAGCAATACAACTGCACGTAATATTGCATATCCCTAAACAAAAGTGGGTAAAGTATATCTTAAAAGTAAAGGTCTGACAATAAATTGCAACATTTTAATAAAGGCTCTGCAAGTCCATTTTGAGTATGCACATGTGCAACTGAATGTTCGACATTAATGCCAATTGACATGCAATAATCATCAAATGCTTGGGATGTATATTCACCGGCGTTATTAAGACGAATAGTCTTGATGGAATAATCAGGGAATTGAGCCCTTAATCTTATAATCTGAGCAAGAAGTTTGACAAAAATAACCGTTCGTGTTGATAGTAGACTTACATGTAACCATCTAGATGATACATCTATCAAGACCATAGAGTAACGAAATGGTCCATAAGGTGAGTCAATAGGTCCACAAATATCCCCTTGTATTCTTTGTAAAAACATAGGGGACTCAAGATTAACTTTCATTGGAGATGGTCTTACAATTAATTTTCCTTGTGAGCAGCAACACACACAATCACGAGGTAAAAGAATCTTCTGGTTCTTTAGAGGATGCCCACGTGAGTTTCTAACTATCCGTTGCAGCATACTTGATCCAGGGTGGCCAAGTCGATCATGTCAAAGCATAAAAAATTTTGGATTATTAAACTTCTGGTTTATTGCAGTGTTAGATTCTATGACACTTATGTTTGCATAATACAATCTTAATCAGAAAATGGAGAGTTTTTCTTTCACATGCTTCTGGCATGAATCATTGGATGTAATACATAGATATTTCATATTTCCCTCATTCATAGTCTCGATATGGAAACCATTGAGATGTATATCTTTGAAACTTAGCAAATTTTTTTTGACTTGCTAGAATACAAAGCCTCTTTCACCAAAATATTTGTTCCACCCAGTAATAATGTTCGCTCTTCCAGAGCCCTCAATTAGTTTTGTAGTACCAGAAATTGTACTAACATTTGCTTTTGTCAATTTTAAGTTCAAGAAGTATTTTCGATCTTAAGAATTGTGTGCGTTGATCCACTGTCAACTAGACATATATCTCCACCGTTGGAGTTGTTCTCTGCATCATTATTTTTATATTTCTTTAAACAAAAAATAAATGAAGTAAGAAACATTATAAAGCTTAATTTATTAATTTGATATTATAATGACCAAGACTTAGAAACATGAGAATACAAGCATTGAACAAAAATTAAACCTAGGAAAATAAAGTTCAAATAGTCTAAATCCCAACACAATCATTTTTGTTCTTTCCATTGCCATCATTAGCATCATCACCCCAAAACGTAATCCTATTAGTTCCTTTACTTGGCTTGTTTAAGAAATCATCAACATCCAAATGAGTAAATTTCGTTGGATCATTTTCATCTTCAACAATTTTACTGAAATCTACAAAATTGATTTCTTTCTCTTTTCCTTTACCCTTGATAGATGTTTGGTTAAGGTCAATTAGGTGCTTTGATGTACGACAGGTACGAGACCAATGTCATTTTGCTCCACACCTATAGCAAGCCTCTTCATAACTCTTCGGAGAATCTATGTTTGCACCCTTTCCTTTATCTTATTTTCCGCCATTGTTGTTCCACTTCAAGTGGTATGGCCCAACATTCTTGTTGAAGGCATAATAATTAGGACCACCATGGTCTCAAGTTTTACCATGACTATAACTACGACCATGACTACGGCCACGACTGCGACTGCGACCACGTCCTTGTCTATAGTTATCTGCATTCGCTTCAGGGAATGGTTGTGATCCAGTAGGGTGGGAGTTATGATTTTTTATTAGGAGCACATTATTTTGTTCAGCAACAAGTAGGTATGAGATTAATTAAAATATTTTTTAAAACCTTTTTCACGGTACTGCTGCTGTAGGAGCATGTTCGTGGCATGGAAAGTAGTAAATGTATTTTCCAACATATCTTCTTAATGACATTATCTCCGCACATTCTCATTTGAGACACAATTTTAAATATTACAGAGTTATATTCGTTTATCATTTTGAAATCTTACAACCTCAGGTGCATCCAATCATTACGAACCTTTGGGAGTATCACACTCTTTTGATGATCATAACGTTCCTTCAAGTTTTTCTATAAAACAGCTGGGTATTTTACTCCAAGATATTCGGATTCAGCCCTTCATGGAGGTGATGTCGAATGAAAAATATTGCCTTTGCTTTGTCTTGTTCGCTTGCCTCATTTTTTCTTTTATGGCATGTACAAGGTTCTCTGCACTCAAATGGATCTCAGCCTCAATAACCCAAGTCAAATAATTTCTTCTGGAAATATCAAGAGCAGCAAACTCAAGCTTGGTGATGTTTGCCATATGTCTAAAAAAGAAATATTACTTTAGAATATAATACACATACTCAAATCTACAAGTATGAGTTTTATTAATTAGGCTTCAAGCCTAACATATTTTATTTTGGCTTCAAGCCTTATATTCAATATAGGTTTAGAGATGAAACTTCATGTTCATCTAAATAAAAGATCTAAGATATTTGCCATAAAGTCACAAAGTTTAGAGCTAATAAAGTCACTGGAGATGATCAATCCTAGATTAGTAAGCAATCCAGATAATTTCATCAAGGCTATTAATTAAAGGTAGAAATCAGTGGACAAATAATTAGTCAAAATTTGATAAATGATTAAAGGGGGATTAAAAGCCAACTAGAAATCACTCAAAATAAGATGACATAACTGAAGGGATGAAAAGTTGTAAAAAAAATTATTGAAGTGATATGCTTAAGACACACATGATTAACAAACAAACCATAAACAAACGAATCCAAAACAAATATACTAATATATTTTGGCAATTGCATCTAAAATGCATGAATAAACAAGACCACTATTATGAATAAAAAGTCATGAATAAGAGATCCATAACTTGGTGGGAAGCTTGCATCAGGTAGATAAAGATAGCAGCAAGAAAAAATGTTAGGATGTGAAGCGCCAATTTGCTAAGAGTGATTCTATCATGTGAGTAGCAGCGCTTATGAGTAATTATTTACAAATAAGTGAAAATAATTTCTCAATTGGATGGATTAGTGGACAACCAATAGTAAACTAGGAGCAGAACACCAACCAAAAGCATATATTGTTGGGCTAAAAAAAATACAATCTTGTGTGGGTCAGTTTTGTTAACTCCAACAATCTTAAACCCCAAAGATATATATTGGCAAAAATTAGCGTCGGCTGTGGGAATAAGAAATCATCATACTACCATATGAATGCTTGAATAAAAAAAATTAAAAGAATGACGGAAGTTGGACTTACAATTTTCTTGAGCAAAGTCGTGCTGATAACTTATAATTTCATTGAGCAAATTCGTGCTGATAATATGTTATACTTTTAGAGAGAACAAGATAAAAATGTAGGAAAATAGTCTTTCTTTATTTCATGTCACGATCCGCACCCGCTTTTCGGATATGAAGCGTGTCCAAGCCCAGCCTACGCCGCAGTGTTGGCAGTAGTACGTTGTCTATACACAAGTCACGGCAATCTAGAATCACATGGTAAACTACATCTCATCCACAGAATAATCGAATCAACCAAGACCAAATGAAATACCAAAGAAACTAAATAATATGACTTAATATATCCAAGATTCAATGTCACGTCCGGTGGACACAAATCCACTACCAATAGACGGAAGAAAAAAAAATACATAAAATACACTAACTGAATAAAACCTGCTAATCAAGGCAACCCCAACTGCAAAGCTCCGCGATCTGGCACTGACTCAACCGGCTCAACTGCTCCTGACTCAAACTCGGCTAAACCTGAAAAAATCATCAGGTCCTCGGAGGACTAGCAAGATACATAAAAATGAGCCTTTCTAACAGTTTATTATGCATAGAGAAAAAACAGAATAAATAAGTAAAACTGAGATATGAATAAACATGAATCTGTACACTGTCTACACATAAATGAACTGCGGGAGAAAACAAGAGGACAAGATATCACGATGTCAACGGATAGCCAAATCGTATACTCAAACCCTCGTCCCTAGTGTGGACTCGCAGGTTTGAACAACTACTAACCCTCATCCTAGTGTGGACTCGCAGGTTAGCATCACCCTCGCCCCTAGTGTGGACTCGCAGGTATGAACCATATACTACTAACTCTCGTCCCTAGTGTGGACTCGCAGGTTAGCATCACCCTCGTCCCTAGTGTGGACTCGCAGGTGTGGACCAATAACTACTAACCCTCGTCCCTAATGTGGACTCGTAGGTTAGCTTAAGACACAGATAACTACTAACCCTCGCCCCTAATATGGACTCGCAGGTTAGCTTCAAGATTTCAAGACACGAAGGTAAAGCAGTTTAGTTCACGACTTCTCATCCCACGATACGACTCGATCAAGGCTCAAATGAATACATCCAATACGATACAGCTAACTGTGAACACGGTCTATATAGCAATGATACAAATATATAAGCAGGATAGGAAAGATACATATCAATAATATGAAAAAAAAACTGGATAATAAGACAGTGCATGTAAATAAAGCTGTGTAGAAAGGCAAGGTATACTTGTCTGTGGTCCTGCGCTGCGAATACGGGTCAATAATCCGTATCGAGGTCCAGATAACCTGTTTATAATTCAATATGATCAATATACAAATTTAAAAGTGCAACAAGCCTATCTACTGTTGTTTAGGTTTCTAGGTCAAAACGACTCTATTTGGTTTCCAAGTCGATTCTATACCAATACATATTTTGGTTTTTGTTCCTCTTCAAGGTTGGGTCCCTTCTTAGTACTTTGGGTCTATTCTAGATGGTGAAGCTTCTATTTGTACTGTACTTAGCTAATATAGGTATGGACTAATACAATATGGACCAATGCAACTGAGTGTATCTAAGGCTTACTCATATGCAATATGGACTAATGCAAAGGTTGGACTAATACAAGGGAATAAAATCAACTATGGACTGACCAACAGATGATTAAGTTAGGGACTGAACCTATATTGTTCTAGGACTGAAACAAGGACTGAATCATCAATGTGACACCTAAACCTATGGGGATGGACTTATCATTGATAATCATACTTGCTATCAGTAATGGGGATAGAGCATTTAGAGTTGTGGACTGAACTTCAATAAATGAATGAATGTGAACTGTTACATGTAATATATCATTTGAAGTGTCAGCATCGAACTGAGACTGACATATACCATGTATTAAGGACTGAACGTCTACTAAAGTGAGGTTGAGTTTAGTGAATATGTTTTGGACTGATTTCACCAAAGTACCACAAGCAGTAGACTGATACATGCTAATGAAAGGGTTAGGTACTCGAGTGTATCAATGACCGAACTAAACATAAATGGAATTGAATAAGAAGTGGTAGCTGCACATTAGGAATTAAGTTAGGACTACACCAAAACCAAGGACTGAACTGTTAACACTGATACATTATCCTAGCTATGGTTAAATCTGAACATTAGTTCAAGGATGACTAAAAACACAAGAATTTTGGTCAGTACATAGCAGGGCACTAACTGATACATGTAGTCCCATTCTCGAGCCATCATGATACCAATATGTAAATGGGGACTGATCCTTGATCAAAGAGGGGACTGAAACTAAAAGGGCACGAATGGACTGACATGTAAAACCCAGGTGGACTAAGTTATTGATAAGGGCTGAATATGTGGATATGCAGGGCAAACAATATGATGTATGAGAACTGATACTCAAAGAGTATCAGTCCAATATCTTGAACTTAAACAAACAGTGGATGGCCAACTGATATTTGGACATAAGGAAATGGTTGAACCAACCCAGGGTAGTGACTGATACAAGGATCATTAGGAAGAACAACCACAAGTGACTTATCCCATTTGAATTGATGTAAAACATCCTAAGGACTGAACTCATAACTAGTATCTGAACATTGAATGAAGAATGGATAGAACACATGAAGAATGGACAGAACACAACTCTGAAACAAAAGGTAAATGGAATAAACAGATACAAAGGTAGGTAAAGAACTCCTCAACCTCTGATACTCTAGGTGACACACAAGGCTTAAAATAACAAAACCACTATGTTTAACAACCAATGCTTTTGAAAAGTACATGGTACAAACGATAGGGTGTAGGCTGAATACTCTATTGCAGGGCACTCATGGAGGTTTATACACTATGTCTTGAAGGGCTGGGCACTTAAGGAGAGGTGACTGATCAGGACAGATAACTTGCAGGCAGGGTGATGCAAGTACTCCTAATGTGCAGGATCTGCAAAACAAGTTGTGAGAGCCAACTTTGAACTCAAAGTTTATTAATTGAACCCAAATGCAGACCTGGCAGTGTTTGCAAGTGAGAAATAGTTAATATGCAGGGCAATGCTCTAATAACAGATACAGGACAAGGAGATGGGATGTGCAGTGGGTAAGGCTATGCACAGTCCAGGATTTATATCCTGATACTCTACCCTATTTTCCCACACTCGACGATCTGAAGATGGAAGAGGATAAGTAACAACAGCACTTGTATCAGCAGTTGATATTGTAGATTTATTTCTAATGTACCATATGTACAATGATACATGAAAGTATCTCATGAAGGTATCCCATGCTAATCGATACTGATACATGTGTCCACTCTTTCTGCTATAGGTATTTCAATCCGATACTAATATTACTCTAAGTCCCTATTCATGGCATACTCCATTGCCTAATTCCCTTTCACAAATTTCCACAAATACCTTGCCTTCATTGGTGTACTAGTGAGTTAATAGTCTTATTGAATCGAAATTAGGGTGGAGGAGGGTTACCTGTTGATTGCTTCGATCCTGCAGGAAGTTGCCTCGACTTCGAGAGGGAAAGGCTGGGAAGAACTCGGCCAGGAATTCTAGGGTTTAAGGAGATGCGAAGTCATGAATTAACATACATAATATAGGCTAAAACGAATCCTGCTGGGATAAGGAGGAAGAAATTCGATAATATCTAAACCCCTACCCTGGCTTTGGCCGTTAGGAAAATTCGAATACATGATTTAAACCCCTGGGCTCGAAAGGGGATTTTGAATTTAACACAAATTTTACTTAGCCCCTCATAGTTGGGATAATAACGAAGACCCCCCTTGCTGCCTTTCTATTTACTAAGAACAAATAATATATATATTACATAGATGCATTGATTATTTAAAATATCTATTCATTAATTTAACAATTCACCTAAATATAATAACGAAAAAGATAAGTAGAAAAATTGGGGCAAGGGCTCATAAACCTACCCACCTTAAAAATTCGTCCTCGGATTTAAGGAGCTGATCTACTAGAATGAATGTTCTAGAACAAATCGCTATAAAAGAAATTAAATTCCTCCTAAAGTTTAAATATAAGTCGATCTATACTACTGTCAGTATCTACTAGAAATTTTTGCTAGCTGCTCCCTGCGGTGTTGTTCCTGTCTTGAGAGCCCATCTTAACTGAAACAAAGAAAACACTTTAGCCGTTGAAGAGATTTTCAAACAGGATGCAAATCAAGGATTCAACGAAATCAAGGACTAAAGGCCAATAATGAGTCAAGACATGTGGATGAGATACTAAGTGTCTATTCCTATTTGCAGGCTCACGATGGTACAGTGACGTAATCGAAGTGATTAACGTAGACCTGCATGGGCCACCAAAAAACTTGTCACGACCCGTACCCGCTTTTCGGATACAAAGCATGTCCAAGCCCAGCCTACGCCGCAGTGTCGACGGCAGTACGCTGTCTATACACAAGTCACGGCAATCTAGAATCACATGGTAAACTATATCTCATCCACAAAATAATCGAATCAACGAAGACCAAAGAAATACCAAAGAAACTGAATAATATGACTGAATATATCCAAGATTCAATGGCACGTCCAGTGGACACAAATCCACTACCAATAGACGGAAGGAAAAATAAATACATAAAATGCACTAACTGAATACAACCTGCTAATCAAGGCAACCCAAACTGCAAAGCTCCGCGGTCTGGCGCTGACTCAACCGGCTCAACTGCTCTTGACTCAAACTCGGCTAAACCAGAAGAGATCATCAAGTCCGCAGAGGACTAGCAAGATACAAAAAATGAGCCTTTCTAACAGTTTGTTATGCATAGAGAAAATACAGAATAAACAAGTAAAACTGAGCAATGAATAAACACGAATCTGTACACTGTCTACACATAAATAAACTGCTGGAGAAGAACAAAAGGACACGATATCACGATGTCAACGGATAGCCAAATCGAATACTCAAACCCTCGTCCCTAGTGTGGACTCACAGGTTTGAATAACTACTAACCCTCGTCCCTACTATGGACTCGCAGGTTAGCATCACCCTCGTCCCTAGTGTGAACTCGCAGGTGTGAACCATATACTACTAACCCTCGTCCCTAGTGTGGACTCGCAGGTTAGCATCACCCTCGTCCCTAGTGTGGACTCGCAGGTGTTGACCAATAACTACTAACCCTCGTCCCTAATGTGGACTCGCAGGTTAGCTTAAGACACATATAACTACTAACCCTCGCCCCTAATGTGGACTCGCAGGTTAGCTTCAAGATTTCAAGACACGGAGGTAAAGCAGTTCAGTTCACGACTTTTCGACCCACGACACGACTCGATCAAGGCTCAAATGAATACATCCAATACGATACAGCTAACTATAAACACGGTCTATATAGCAATGATACAAATATAAGCAAGATAGGAAAGATACATATCAATAATATAAAAAAACTGGATAATAATAAAGACAGTGAATGCAAATAAAGCTGTGTAGAAAGGCAAGGTATACTTGCATGTGGTCTTGAGCTGCGAATACGGGTCAATAATCCGTATCGAGGTCCAAATAACCTGTTTATAATTCAATATGATCAATATACAAATTTAAAAGTGCAACAAGCCTATCTACTGTTGTTTAGGTTTATAGGTCAAAACTACTCTATTTGGTTTCCAAGTCGATTCTATACCAATACCTATTTTGGTTTTTGTTCCTCTTCAAGGCTGGGTCCCTTCTTAGTACTTTGGGTCTATTCTAGATGGTGAAGCTTCTATTTGTACTGTACTTAGCTAATAGGTCTGGACTAATACAATATGGACCAATGCAACTGAGTGTATCTAAGGCTTACTCATATGCAATATGGACTAATACAAAGGTTGGACTAATACAAGGGAATAAAATCAACTATGGACTGACCAACAGATGACTGGAGAATACCTTAAGTTAGGGACTGAACCTATATTGTTCTAGGACTGAAACAAGGACTGAATCATCAATGTGACACCTGAACCTACGGGGATGGACTTATCATTGATAATCATACTTGCTATCAGTAATGGGGACAGAGCATTTAGAGTTGTGGACTGAACTTCAATAAATGAATGAATGTGAACTGTTACATGTAATATATCATTTGAAGTGTCAACATCGAACTGAGACTGACATATACCATGTATTAAGGACTGAACATCTACTAAAGTGAGGTTGAGTTTAGTGTATATGTTTTGGACTAATTTCACCAAAGTACCACAAGCAGTAGACTGATACATGCTAATGAAAGGGTTAGGTACTCGAGTGTATCAATGACCAAACTAAACATAAATGGAATTGAATAAGAAGTGGTAGCTGCACATTAGTGGAAGTGACATATCGTGAAATGTCATAACGTGAAATATTATCCAGAAGTAGAAGTGACATATCATTTGTACTCGAGGGATTTCACGCCTAATTACTATCAGTGGACCGCACACGGAGAACTTTTGTCTTTAGCATCAGAGCCGGAGCCTTATGTTGAGCCGTATATGCATGTGGGACCTAATTTTGTTTTAGATAATCATGCATATGACGGGTGCGTGAACATGGTTTTCGACACCGCGGGACCTAATTTCGTTCATGATGCAACTGAGGAGGCACCTAATGTCGATGAGTAAAGTTCATGGAGTTGTTGGAGAATGCAAGGACTCCATTGTATCCTGGTTGTGAGGATTATTCCCGTTGGGAGGTGGTTACAAGACTGTTAAGCATTAAATCATATTTTACATGTCGCAAGAAAGCTACAACCGAGTGTTGGAATTGATTAGAGATCTTGCCGGCGGGTGCTAAGTTACCTAAGACTTCTATCGGTCTAAGGATGGTGAGATCGCTCTGGATGGGATACGAGAAATCAATTTTTGTCGCAATGGGTACATGCTGTACTACAAAGACGACAAGGACGCAGATGGTGCAAATTTTGTGGTGCTGATCGCTATAAGACAAATATACAGGAAGGTCTCCGGTTCCAAGAAGACCGACCGATTCAATGCCTACTTGCCTGATCGCTATAAGACAACTAGTACAGGAAGGCTACAGGGGTCCTCGGGTTCCAGTAGATTTTTTATCATCTTTGCATGTATTGGCGCTATGGGGCCCATTGGTCATTGGTACACTGATTTTCATTCTTATTTAACTCTGTTGGACATGAATGTTTGTTGGACAGGTATGTTTGTGATTTACTTTGTTGATTTTTTATTGAGTACATGTATGATATTACTTGGACATGTATGTTTGTGATATTTACTTGTAGACTGTTATGAGGAGAGTGTTATTCATCTATTAGTTATAGACTGTTATGATGGGAGACTGTTAATTATGATGATATCTGCGACGGAGATGACAAATATACCTATGCTGGATATAAGCGATGATCTGATATACAGAGGGAGGTGCTGCCCAAATTTAAAAAAATATATGTGTATTTTGTGATGATGTGTGTCTGTGTTACAGTTTATGTGAAATGCAGTGTTCGGAACTATCGATAGTTTTGATTACTATTGTATGTTTTATCTTGGACAGAAAGAGCAACAGTTCAGGATGTACTTCTGAGAGCTTCATTTTCACATCCTTCACTTTCTCGGGACGTCGTAAAGAATCCCGAGAAGGTGAAGGACGTGAAAAGGAAGCTCTGAGTAGTGCACCTGAACTGTTGCTCTTTTATCCAAGATAAAACATAGAACAGTAAGCAAAACTGTCGATGGTTCGAACACTGCACTTCACACACACTGTAAACACAGACACACAGCATAACAAAATACATTATATATTTTTTATTTTTTATAATATCTGCGACGTATAGCGACGATCTGCGACGTATAGCGACGTATCCTGACGTCGCTAATTAGCGTCGTTACGTCGTAATCCGTCGCTCAGTAGCTGACGTGGCAGAGAGTTGACGTCACTAATTTGGTCGATGTACGTCGCTACACTGCTGACGTGGCAGCATGCCATGTCATCACATAAAAAGAAATAACGTCGCTAAGTAGTCGCACTACGTCGCTAATTTGGCGACGTAAAATTTTGTCGCCTCCGTCGCTAATTTTGCGACATTGTGGTGACACCGCAAACAGCGACGGAGGACGACGAATTTGTCATCTGCGACTAGCTTTGCCGCAACCTTCATGTTTCGTCGCTAAAGTCGTCGATAATTACGATTTGCAACGTATTTTTCTTAATTAGCGACGTATATAACGTCCCTAATTTGCCTTTTTAGTAGTGGTTTAAATTATATATATATAATATATATATATATATATATATATATATATATATATATATATGGGTCCGGATCGGAGTCCCGTTTCCGCTGCCCGCCGAAGCCCTGCAATCCTTGGCCGTTGGATCGTGCGGCGTCGAGTGGGCCCCGCGCGGACCTTGTGCGATCCGATGGTACGGAGGGTTGGGGCTTCGAAGGGGCTCCGCGGGGGGGGGGGGGGGGGGGGGGGGGGGGGGGGGGGGGGGGGGGGGGGGGGGGGGAGGGGGCTTCGGGGGGCTCTCGGGCGGGCGGGATCTTTGAGATGCGGATATATATATATATATATATATATATATATATTATAATATATATATATATATGGGTCCTTCTACAATACATCACAAACAATTGCATTAAAAATGCATTAGAAATTGTGAAAGGTCTTTGTTTTGACTTTGACTTTACCTGTTACTTTGACTTCGGTTTTAATCTGAACCATTGGATCAACATCCAATGATACAGATTTGAAATGTATCGATACAAATTTTCACATGAGATGTACTGAAATTTTTTCCTATATATATATATATATATATTATATATATATATATATATATATATATATATAAGATTTTAAGTTATTGTTACATTTAGTTATGAGAATTTTAAATTATTTTTAGAATATACATAAGACAAAGTAGTAATTAATTATAAGGATTAATTTATTTTTTTATAATTAACTAGCGTTTATACAAACAGCTTGGATGACTTAGTTTTGCATGCATTATAATAGTTAGAGGAAATTTCATATAGAGTGATGAAATTTAGCATATTTATATAAAAGAGGAGAAGTTTTCGATATTTACAGGAAAAGTAATGTGGCGCCATCTTAGATGGCGCCCAACTTTTTTTTTTCTTTTTTTAGAGTGTGGCGCCATCTAAGATGGCGCCCATTTTTTTTTTTTTCCCCTATATGATGGTTACGTGAGAAAGTTAGAATTTATCATCTTAAATAAATTTAACTTTATATACAATTTTATCTTTTTTTAAAATCTTAGATATTTATTTAAACTTAATATTAGAAAAAATATGTTTAAAAAATAATTCAAATCTTAAATATTTTTTCTCAATCTTAGATATAACTTGAAATCGTAATAATTTTATCAAAAAATTTTAAAAATATCTCTAGAAAAAATTTAATATTAGAAAAAATATGTATTTATTTAAATTTAATATTTTAAATGTTAGGTATTTATTTAAATTTAATATTAGAAAAATATGTTTAAAAAATAATTCAAAATCTTAAATATTAGATTTTTAAATCTAATATTACCAAAAATATGTTTAAAAAAATAATTGTAAAAATTAAATAAATTTATCTTTAACGTGAGAAAATTGATTTATTCGTCCGTAAATAAATTTAAGTTCTTATATACAATTATTTTTAATTTGTTTCCAAATCTTATATATTCGTTTAAATCTAATATTTAAAAATATGTTAGAAAAATCACTTAAATCTAATATTAGAAAAATATCTTAAAGATAAGTTAAAATTAATAATTTAAAATCTTAAATATTGTTTCTCAAATCTTAGATATAATTTGAGATCGTACATAGTTTTTTCTACGAAAATTGATCTCTTTCTATGGGTTTGACCATTTATTTTAAATTTAGCTTAAATTGACATGATTTTCAAAGATAGAAAATAAAGATATGAAAATAAAGCATAAAAGATATTATTTGATACTTAATTATAAAATATTTTAATAAATTATGAATAATTTATATTCTCATCTGATAACTTATAATATATTTTTATATTCATATCTTATAAATTATGGGTTATTTTTTTATCACCAAATATAATATTTTATGTTTGAAAACATATCCAAGAACTTACCTCTAGAGAGATTTTAAAAATTGTTTGATAAAATTATTACGATGATAAGTTATATCTAAGATTTGTGAAAAAATATTTAAGATTTTGAATTATTTTTTAAACATTTTTTTCTAATATTAAGTTTAAATAAATATCTAAGATTTTTAAAAAAAAGATAAAATTATATAAAGAGTTAAATTTATTTAAGAAGATAAAATCAAACTTTCTCACGTAACCATCAAATAAAAAAAGTTACGAAAAAGAAGAAGAAGATTGGACGCCATCTTAGATGGCGCCACACTCTAAAAAAAAAAGAAAAAAAAAAGTTGGGCGCCATCTAAGATGGCGCCACATTACTTTTCCTATAAATATCGAAAACTTCTCCTCTTTATATAAATATGCTAAATTTCATCACTCTATATAAAATTTCCTCTAATAGTTAAAATGAACTGGACCCATAAAAACTACATTGTACTAATTCAATAGTTCCTTCTGTGTGGGTCATATCCACACATGACAAAAACTTACGCCTAACTTCTATACAACGAAACAGTGCATAGAGGCTGACATTGTGAAAATTGTTGCAAATAAAGCATGAATATGACAGGAGTCTCTACAATATTTAATTCACTGCATCGCGTAAAAAAAATTTGAACCTGAAAAGATCGGATAACTTATGAAAAACAGTACAGATTTTAAACATTGACAAAACAGGGTTCGACTTCTACAAGCATTTGTTGAACAGGACGCAAGACAAGCTTATAAATAACTATAAATGGCGCAAGATCTCAGTGAAAACATAACATTGCTTCACATATCATGAAAAGAGGACGACAGTCAAAAATTAGGTCGAAATTCTTTGGCTATCCATCCTAAGAAGCTGGGGCCTCATTGGCAGCGGCTTCAAATGTCTGTCCTGGAACGAGCTCTGGGACATCGTCGTCATCATCCTCCTGGTTGGCAGCAGCAGCAGCATTGGGTGCCTGCTTCTGGAATTGCTCAGCAAGACGCCTCAGATTCTCCAAGTTATCTGGTCCTGAACAAAGAAACTACCAGTCAGTACTATGAATGTGGAAACCTTGTGAACCTCAGCTACAGAACTGAATTAACACCTCAATTTACTAATCAGCCATAAATAAATGAAGCTCCTCGGGCAGTCAATAAAAATATCTCCAAAGAATATATAATATTGACATGATGTGTGAAGCTAATGTTGATCGAGCAGGAAACCATGAGTGAAAGCCTCCCTCCTGACACAATCCTACTAAAGTCTATATGAGATTCCTATGAAATTCTTCAGTGGTTTCCTAGAGTTCCACCTCTCAAATCTACTCAATTGATGTCTCCATTAGATTAACAAAGGTCAAAAGTGGATTGCAGCTGGATTAACTGTTCTAAAAATGTTTTTAAACATAATGAAGAGGGAGTGGACATAATGAAGGAAAATGATCAAAACATCATCTGCTAAGGTTTGTAAAAGTAAACAGTTACTGTCATAATGAAGGTACGATTTTCTCAACCAACAAGAAAAAGAAGGGGTGTGTGTATATGTAAATATGTACATCTGTTTGGGGAGAATTCATAGCAAATACTAGAAAGACATGCTTACGGACGTTTTATTTTGATAATTAATCAATTTTATTGTCTTTCTAATTTTGCTTGACTGGTACCTTTTTTGAAAATTTGCAAACTTCATCCTCTAAGAGCACCAATAATAGATGGATCTCAAGAATGCATCTTGAGGCCCAAAATTGTAATAAAAATATAAATGTAGAATGGGTTGGGTTTGTATGCGCATAGTAAAAGTATAAATCTTGAAATGAGATGACAAGTGCCATCCTTCTTTCTTTTTCAAAAAATAATATAAAATCTAGAATTTAGAGCTCCAAATTGAGTCTCTTACTGTTCTACAAAACGAGTTCCTACATTCTGAATGTAGAAATTCTTAGGCACATGCTACAGCTCTTGTGGCTGGGACGGGACCATCATTGGGCTCCAATTAAGCTTACTATTCTACAAAATGAGCTCCTACATTCTGAATCTAGAATCTAGAATCTATAATGAACCTTACTATTGATGCTCCAAGTACCAGATCACATGGTTCATCACTTTTGATGATCCAAATAGGAAACCTGCCGCATTTTGGGTCTTGGATGATCACAATTATTCTAAAAGCCACTATTTTCTCTTGTCTTTTTTGAACACAAAATATTGGTAAATGCTTTCTTGTTGTTGTCTTTCCTTTTTTTTAATTTTTTAAACTTCATCCTCTAATTGTTGTATCAGATGGATTGCCACAATTGATTACCATGAAAGTAGTTAATGGAGCCGCTAGGTAAAGGTATGCTAGTTGAATATGATTTGAAGTTCTAAAAATGGATATGAATTTTATTAGAATTACAGTGGACATGGCCCTTAAACGAACTGAATGGAAGAACAAGATTCAAATCATAGTTACCTTGAACGGTACAGGTGCGGGAACGAGGTACGCTAGTTGTCTTTATTTTCAGTACAAAGGGGTAGGGTGAGTTGGTTAGCCAATTCGGTTACAGGTTACACTTCAAAATTCTATTTGGGACTATGCTAATTACTAGTTCAAATTTAACAAGATATAACAACAAGATAAAAACTTGATCTTAGTCATACAACAATTTGAAACACAACATCGAAATAAAATGATACAATGTTGTCACAAAACATTTAAATAAACAATAAAAAAAATAACAAACGACTTAGAACATTCATATAAAATAACAAAAGCATCACAAAATCTCATAAGTTCATTCGCTTCTTTGCATGAACAACTTGCAAAAGAGAAGCAATAAAGAAATAACAATTGTGCGAACTAACAAGTCTAATTTCAAAAATCAATACTATGGACCCCAATTGATAAAAAATCTCAAAAAAAAATCCATTTTTTTTGCATTGAAAAAATCTCTTACAATAACAAATTTATAGTGAGATCCAACGATTGATTTAAATCGCCAAATATAGCTATCCTGATCGAATACCATAATGATTTGGATAAAAAAATGTACCCTGAACCGGAACGCCTGTAATAGAACGGGTTTTGAAGGAGGTTTAGGTGTACCCAATATCTATGATTCAAACAGTCGACCACAAAAATTGGGATAACAAATTTGTTGTTGTTATAGCTTGGATCCTGAAACAGGTGATCGTATGATGGGTATCGTGATACAATAATAGACCTTTATCACAAATTTCTCTGGTCGGCTATTTGAACCTTTTTCTTCTATTTAGCTCTTTTAAGAGTCATGTTCTCTATAATATTAACAAAAACCATATTCTTGTTATATTATTGATCCAAGTTTGTTTTGGTGATGCGTATAGTGGCAATGTTCCAAAATATTGCAAAATGCAATGACCTTCTCCTCGTATATTGAAGCCTCCGATCGGGAATAAAATGATTTCCTTTTTATTCTAAGATATGAGTAAAGTTTGAGATGGGCTGGTGAAATTTTAGCTTATAATGAGAGAATTACTGTTTGATGAACCAAACATACGTACCCAAACTCGTTATATATTGAGACCATCAGAAAGATGTTTGACTCAACAATTGAAATCTGTGTGCATTAGTGTTGAAATGATTATTTAATCCCATTCATTGATGTTTCTCTTGTTATAGCTTGGTATCTTCTATGTATTTGTTATAATATAAAGAGGGGGTAAACTCTTACGGAACTAGTTGCTACTCAACTTGAAGGCATGGTGGTATGTTTTGATTACATATTTGGGGACAACTTCTCAGACCAAGGAAATATTTAGACAGAAGGTCGGCAGCCTCTCATTAATAAAGTAGATAGAGAACTGACAACATGATAAGGGACAATACTGCCTAGGGCAGGAATACTGTCTTATTCAACTCACTGCTCATCTATAAACATAATTTCTTCTTTCAAGCTCCTAATTGGTAATACAAAGAATCGATAAATTAAGAAGTTTTCACTGGAGTTCTGCTTTCAAATGTGAAACTATACTTCCGACTGGTAATGGAAAATGTAACAATTTTTGCCTGGCTCCATGATGCATAAGCACTGAAATGCTTTTGCAACTAATTTTGCTTTGTTGTTTACTTTGCAATAAGATCAGCATGTGTTGATGTGTTCTCAAGGGGTCAAGTCCGAGAGTGGTGTTGGAGGCCAGAACTTAGAAGGAGGTTATGGGATAGCCTTTAAAAATGAAGAAATTGGAGACAGTTCTGTAATATCTTCTATACATTCCTTGATGATGGGGAAATTACAGCTGCACTTGCGTCTGTGGAAGTATCAAGTTCCATCCAAGTTCAAACTAAAGTTACATGTGGTCGTTAATTCATACTCTCGGAACAAACTGAACAGTGGGAATGCCTAGAAAGCATACTTTCATTCAACCAAGTGACTTATGGGGATTTTGAGAGTGTAGACCCCATCAGTGTAAGATTGCTAATTTTAGGCAAGAAGAGTGCCTACGAAAAACAAAAGGGCTAGAGCTGCTAGTGTTATGGTGGAGATTTGATGCTCAGGACATTTATGGGGTCCAACCGATATATCAAAATGTTTCGACTCATACAACATTACGAACATTTTGTGCAAACCCTTCTTGTTTGTGTGGGGTATCCAACATGTTGACTGATAAATCTGACATTACGTACACTATTATGAACGGTGCACGTGATGGAGAAGATAATCCTAGGCACACTGCTTATAACACACACAAGTGATTGAAATGTATGGCCTGGTCCTTTGTTTTTGCATTGACTTCGTAAGGAAATTATCAGCCTGAATTGTAGCATGTGATGGCCTTTATGACCGGACACTCTTTATGTGGCTATGTAACTATACGGTTTAATGGTATGAAGAGGATGGCTGGGGACAAGATTCCCATTCTTTTGATAAAAAAGAAGTAGAAAAATGAAAGTATCTAAAATAGTACCTGAAGGATAACAAATTTAGCAATGTGAATGTTCTTATCTTACTCACACTAGTAACTAACTATACGACATCACATCACATGCATGTAAAGAAGTTTGACCAAAATTATTAACATGGAAAGTTGGTATATAGATTTAGCTTACACTGTTATGCAATATGTAATGCAGTATTACTATTTCTCCCTCTCTAAGGCAGTATGAGAAGAGATTACATGAGATAAAAGTAGCTTAAAGCAGATAAAGGATGACATAAGTATAACTTCAAAATTGCAGAGCATAATCTATTCAAAGGGAAAAACACAATATCATACTGGTAATATGCATTGACTGGTAACATAACACCATATATAACTATAACAAGATAACATACCCAACTGATTGATGATCCCCGGTAGCACATCTTGAAGTCCTGTCATCAAACACAGAATGTGAGTCAAACATATTCAAGAATATGACCGAGAAACCGACAAATACAAAAATAGAGGTAGACAAGGTTAATATCCACCATTACATAAAAAAGTAGCAGTTATTGAAGGAAGCACTGTTGCAAAACATGGTTTGTTTTTGGGTGAGCAGTGCTTCCCAAATATGTTTGGTTCTTCATTCTTGCATTGAAGACTAGTTAAACTTGACACTCTATCTTACATACTATCATACTATACTGAGAAGACATGGCATGTTTCTCCTCCACATTGTAATTTAGGCTATGTATTAAGTCAAGAACTGGAGTACTTTTGGTCTGCGGAGCGCCGCTAACAACCCATGTGTTGGCCGCAATCGAAGCTTGCACTGAAACAAGTGAAACAAACAGAATTAGTAAACTAGAAATGGACAGCCACTCTTTTATGGGTGAGCAAATAATGTATTCTCTTATTTATACCTTTAGGATTGACAAACTGTATGACTAGATCATCCTTGAAAATGTTACTTCTTCAATAGCTGGGATACCATTCACCCCTATTCTCTTCAGAGTGCTCTGAAGCCTTTTATCATCTGTTGTTGTGGTCTTGTGAACTGCCTTCTTTCTGGTGAAATACATGAAAGAATATTCATTTCTTTAAAAAACACTATAAAATACTAAAAAATGGCGTTTAACTTCGTCTCTAGAAACCAATAGTTACTACTGAGGTGATCCCCTACCACCCTAGGAATTCAGGATCCTTCAAACCACAAATGTGGCGGGTTCTTGATCCGGATAGCCGAAAGTGGCGACACTGATCAATTCGGATCTTACAAAGTATGTTCAACAAAGATATGGATGAAATGGTAAAAAAGACACTAATATCAATGAAAAGTAGTAGGTTTTGTTCCCTAGTAAACCGTCTGTTCCGTTCCGTTCTTAGGGGCTGTTTGGTTCGCAGATTTAGGGAGTGAAGTGGCCTAAATCTGGATTTAGGACCACTTCATGTGTTTGGTTGGAGGATTTGTAGACAAAATTTACTGCAAAGTGACACGAATAGTAAATCTTGTCTGCCACCGAATCCTTATTTTGACATGGAATTTTTTTTCTCCAAAATGGTTTCCGTGAAGTGTGATTCGCGGGTTTGGTTGGAGGACCCCACTTGCTCTCTATTTTAACACTTCCAAAATAATAATAACTAAAAAAAGTTGCACTTTCCAACTTCAACAATCAACCAACACCAAAGTTAGGATTTTCCACTTCTTCAAAGCACCCAAGCATTGGAAAAAAGCGTCACGCGTACGCAAAATGTTGATTTCCAGATTCTTCACATCACTGCACTTCGCCGAAGCAAACAGCCCCTTAGGCGAACCGCAGCGTACCGGTTAAACCTACCAGGGAAAGTGGCGTGCTTACCCGCGAACCGGCGTCCAAGATTACCAGCTTATATCCTAGACATTGGCAATGCTAATTAATTGCCTAGATAGTTAGGTTCTTACTTTCTTTTATTATTTTACATTTTTTTTGTGTAGCAGCGTAGATGACGGAGCCGTAAAAAAGGGAGGGAGGGAGGAGGGGTTCACCTGCGCACGCTGCCCTTTCCGCCGGTGCGGACCGCGGTGGCCATCTTCATAAGCTTCTCCCTGTCCATCTGCACATACAGACATGCCAATTCACACAAAAACTCATCATAAACATTTTGTTATTTGTTTCTATTAAAAAAAAATACAAACATTTGGGTTCAATTTTCTTTTCTTTTCCTATATATACAGAGATAGAAAAAGAAATGGAAATGAAATGAAATGAAATTGAGCGTTACTGACTTTGCCGCTGTTGGCTGTGGAAAGGCGCCGCTATTTGCAGAGCGAGCGGAGATGTAAGTAGAGGCGGAAGAAGAGAAACCCTAACCAATACTCGTTATCTTATATATTCTGGTCTTCCACATCGAGGGTTGGGCCGGGATGGTTAGTGGGCCGGACGGAGGACTATGCTACAAATCTCCATAAATTACTCAAGAATGTCCAACTCTAGTGGCTGATATAAAAAAATTGTACAAACATCAAACACATCTGGCAGAGTGTGAGCCTTCCAACCATAAGTGAATTGAAATTTGAAAGAGAGAGACTCCTTAATTGATAATCCACTATTCATACAATATATTTTTATTTTTATTTTATTTTTATTTTTTAATTTATAAATATAATAATGTAATAATTATGTCATTAAAAAAATTTGTTGAGATCTTTCACTATAGTCCAATATTGGGTATATTTGCGCTTAGCTTTAAATTTTTATTATTATAGATATTGAACAATAAGGGTGTTGTTAGTAGCTGCTAAGCAAATATTAACTAAATTGTAATTATATATAAGTCTAGATATGTAGGCTAATAGATTGTATATATTTATATTAGAATAATTTTTAGAAAAATGAATTTATGTAGATGTAAATAATAGTGCATATTGTTTGAGGAGTGAAGTTAAGAGATGAGTTGGAGTTGTAATATTTTAATGATGAAATAATATGGAAAAAAAATTCTATTTTGAGTCTTCAAATGAAAGAAATTTTTTGAGATACAATAATGCTATGAGGACAAACTTTTCTGGACATACTCCATAGCTACACCAATGTGGTAGTGCATTATTGGATGTCAAGTATTATCTCTCTTTTAAGACTTTCCTTGACATCTAATAATGTACAGTCACATCAACGTGGCTTTGGAGTATGTCCAAAAAAGTGTGTTTTCATAGCATTACTGTTTGAGATATGTGGAGACGGTCTAAGGGGACTGTTTGGTTTGTTCGTAACTAGTGTTTTGCAGTATTCCTTTTTTTTGTTGTAAATGATGTATAAATTGTAATAAAGCATACAACAAAAAAACAAATACAAAAGCTTTTTGTTGTAAAGGAACAACCCCTAAAAGTTTCAAAAACATTTTAAATGGTCAATCGTCAAAGAAGTTGCCGGACAAAGGAATTTTACTTGATTCGCAAACTTAAAGAAAAAAAAAAAGGTGTTCTAACATAGTCGTAGTAAGGAAAATGAAATGACTTTGAATCATTGAGGGACCACAACTCCATGACAGAGGTGTTAACATGGTCATTTTTACTCGTATTATTCAAGAAAGAATTCAGTGGTGGGGTGGGGTGGGGGTAACTTGGGTTGGGTTAGGGGGGCCATCAAATGTTAGAAGTTTTATCTTGTGTTAGGATAGGATTGCAAGTCTTACGTGAGCAGGGCCAATCCAGACTCAGATTTGATCAATCGGGTCTAGGTAGGATCAGCCGACAAAGTCGAATGGAGAGAAAATACAAATCTAATCTGATCCAGAATTTGGTCTGAGCTGGTCCATACTATAGTAGGTTGGGATTCAATTCAAGTGGTGGGTGGGTCTGGTATGGACCGGTTCTATTAAAAAGGTTTTTGACCTTGTCTTGTGCACGAATCTTGCTTTGGGCTATTTTCAAAAAGTTATTGAAAAGAAAAAAATAATTAATGAAAATAAAGAGACATTTTTAGGGGCGAGCATTATTCGGCTTTGGATCGAAAATCGAATGAACCGAAAAAGAGATTCGGTTCGGTTTGGAAAAAATCGGTTCCGTTTCAGTTTTGAAAATACTAAAATTTCTTATTTTCGATTCGAAACCCAAAACTGAATAAGACTTGTGCAATTATATAAATACCCTCAATTATATGCATATGTTGTAACTAAAATGTGTCACACCCCAGTCTCAAATCTCACGAAACCAGCACGTGACTTGGCCAACTGGTACATACTCAAGGGCGAACCCATTCTATGAAAATCCCTCAAGTATACACTTACGCTGTTTATAAGGGCTCAAGTACAACATAAAAGTCACATGTAATTGGAGTCCAGTCAGGATTTGGTAAGCATTGGAGCCCATATATGGTAAAATATTTAATTTGATATGATTTGAAAATCTACATTAAATATCTAATTTAATTAGATTTACAAATTTGTATCAAATATTTAATTTGACCATATTTGGACGTCCATATTAGTGATGGAATATAATCTACACCGTTGGTGTTGTGGTGGAGGGCCAGATCTGATGGTGGACTACTTTTAGGGTTTTGTAACCCTAAAATTAGGTTTCTCATCTTATTTATATGAGGTAAGGGTGGAGGCACAAAGTAGAGATTTAGGGTGCTCGTCCACAAGAAAATCTAAGAGAAAGTCCGTACTTTACTCTTAGGACTTCGTCATCTAAGACAGGAAAAAGAAGACATAATCGAGGAGTCGTCAACTTCGGTTAGGGAGATTGCTACGGGTTTGGTGATTCTCAATTTTTTTTCTATTTTTCTTCTTGAGAGTGGTGAGGGGTTGAACCTGTTAGGGCAAAGGGTTCAATGTGAGTTTTATAAATCTTGTAATTTCATCTGAGTTATTAAATGTTGGGATTTTTCCAGGTGACGTACGACACCGCCATATACTTGTCTTCATCTTGTGCTAGGTGTCCATTAGACGGGGGTTGCTTTTAATCAGGTGGATTGGCAAACGCTTTTGCACGCGCCCAACAATTGGTATCAGAGTTTTGGAGGTTCTGACAACCATGTCTACAGAGCAGATAACACTCGTATGATCACCCTCACAGAGGAGAACTAGGCGATTTGGAAGCCAATAATGAAGGATCTACTCCGATGCAAGGAGTTACATGGTCCGTCGGAGGGCAACAACGCATAGCCAATGACAAAGCTGCTGAAAACTGGAAACGACTGGATCGAAAGGCTGTTGGATTCATCCGCCAATGGTTGGATGATTCGGTGTTACACCAGTGTCCATGGAGAGTTCGGCAAAAGCATTATGGAGAAGCTGTATTCGTTGTACAAAAGGAAGACGGCTGGCAACAAGGTATTTTTTATTCACCAACTCGTCAACTCGAAGTACACGGAGGGTGCCCCAGTGGCACAACATCTGAACGAGGTTCAAGGTTATGTGACCGTTGAGCACCACTAAAGGGGGTGAATATAGTGTGTGCGTGTGCAACAGAAATATCACTATTTAAAATTATTCAGAACTTATATAATATGGCAGGTAAATGACAGTAAATGAATTACAATAAAGCAAGAGTCAAGAAGATCAAACTTAGTGACAGAGCGATATATACTGGTTTTTTTTCTGAGAGGACTAGTCCAGTCTCGAGTACTCTTGCTCGATGTTAATCCACTATGGCACAAGCTAATTGAGAGCTTGCAGTCTCTTATAACACCGTGCTTGGCAACGAACGCACGATCGACTCCAGAGGGCGATTTGAAAACTGGAACGTTTTCTGAATGCAGCCTCCGATATAACTCTTCAACACCAAACTCTAGATTAAACAGAAATTTTACTGGCTTTGCTAAGAGTAGTATAGGCTTGATTTGAAAGTGTAGTTCATAGAAAACACTTAGAATGAATAGAGAAGAGAAGATTGAATGAATAAGTGATTTAAAAATGTGAAAGTTCTTCTCTATTTATAGTACTTTTGTAAACCGAATTCGGGCAGAGTTCGGATGCCGAAATCTTGCATTCGGACGTTGGATGCAGCTATAGAGGGATTCAAAAACAAATTTGAAACTAACATGGACCGAACTCGGGCCGAGTTCTGGCCAAGTTTTGCCAGGGTCAGGACATAACAGTTTGGGCTAATTTTGGTTGGGTTTTGGGCATTTTAGTATGTGGACTTTGGATTATGTATATGTGGATAGGTAGGCTATAATTTTGTGCACTGAAAAAACCTAATCCACTACCGATCGTGATCAATCTTACATATTCTTCCTAGACTCAATAAAAATAAAATTATAGAAGAAATATGAAAAAGGCTTGATCTTGATTCCAATGCTTTGGGTTCTTGATGATGACACGATGTTTGTACTTTGTAGCAGTAGTGTTAGCCCATTGGTCATGGTCAAACCTGATTTTAATAATTAATCAAACTCTGTTTCGTTATACAGGCTACTTAAAGATGTTTTGGACTCTTGGACACTGCCAAAGATCTGCTACCCATTCTGTTCAAGATCGAAGCTGTGTTTGCCACTCGAGTCTGTATTTCCTTTATGCAATGTAATTTTATTTTTATTGAGTCTAGGAATACATTGTTGTCATGACCCGCACCCTGATTAGGGACACGAGCACGTGGTTTCGTCCAGCCTACGCCGCAGAATCGACGGTAGACGCTGTATAGGTCGTCTACAAAAACTACACTAAACAGTAAAAAAGTACATGTACATTATATACACTCCAAATAGAGGTGACATAGCAAATACAGTCTCAATCACAAGATAAAATTAAGGTAGATAGCACGGAAAGGAAATATGATAGATGTGAAAACGGAAAATGAGTTCAACATCCAACACAGCTAGAGAGAAACAAACAACATCACAGAGTCACAAAATATGAATATAAGCTACTACAGTCTAAAACAAAAGCTGGATCGCAGTCCAGGCAAGCCTAACTAAGCTAACTACTTTAGGAGTATAAAGTATAGTGGCTCAACTATCAGGCCACAGTCCTGGCCTAAGTCTCCATCTGTCTCGACCCCATAGTAGGTCGAGCAGCCTGCCTCAGAAACATCTGTAATATGTCAACGGTATCCTGTCAGGAAAATGAGCAAGTACAAACACTAACAGCAGTTCCATATGAATTGACAAATTCTATAAGAGACAGTATAATGAAATACAAGACAAAGATATAGAAAAACTTGGGAGCCATTCGAAAGCCGAGTTACAACCCGTAAACCAAACAAGGACCGGAGTTGTAATCCTTCTCCCGAACAGAACCTAGCCTCCAATCAAAGTATAGCATAAGAGCATGTAGAATATGTGAAATACAGGATAAAATCCACAGGAAATATATAACAGGATGTGAGTACTGAATAGGACGACAATATATAGGATGACTTGGAAACTATTCGGAAGCCGAGTTACAACCCTTAAACCAAACAAGGACCGGAGTTGTAACCCTTCTTCCGAATAGAACTTAGCCTCCTATGATAAATAAATATAAAAATGTGACTTAAATTATTAGAGCGTTATGTGATCGACTTTGGGTATATTATAAGACAGGTTATCCACTTGGCCCGACAATCACATAAAAATTTGGAAAGGGTCATGCCGGCCAACCTGGATAACGAGCACATGAATAAGATCTCGCTACAACCCTACGTAAGGTGAGAGTGGCGCAAGCACATGAATATAGTGACATGGGGCTTTGATCACATAGCCCCTAATAATTCCCCACCCCCGAATAGTATAATGGATCTGGACATGACAAGTCATGACATGGATTCCATAAGAGGGTAGGAAGTCCCCTTAGGAATCGATGTCTATACTAATACAGGGAATAAGACTGAAATCGTACCAATATACCAAGGAAATCTAGGAACAAGATCCCCTACACCAAAATGTACAATTTGTGACAGTTAGAGTTGTCCAACAACGACGTACTAAAACTGTTGTTGAATTTTTTCGACGGATTAAAACCGTTGTTTAATATCAAAATCTATTTCACCAAAAAAATACATTTGAATTTGACGGATCAAAACTGTTGTTTAACATAAAAATTTTGTTGAAAATTTTGGTTCCCTCCTCCACTAAAAGTTTTAGCTCTCAATATTTTGCAAAATCTGCGTTCCCTTCCGTTTGAAACCTTTTTCTCAAAACTTTTCTTCCTCACTTTCATAATTTATTCTTCTTATCTCGAAACTTCTTATATCAAAAACCTAGCCCCTCTCCCACTAGAACGCTCTCGAAGCCCTGTGGCGACGGCTGCGGCGACCATCTGCACCGACATCATCTCTTTATTCTTGCTGCCTGAGCATCGCATCCCGATCAGCCCCTCTCCCGTTGGAACCCTCTCGAAGCCCCCGTCCTTCCCCCGCCGTTGTAGAAGCATGGAAAATACTAAAGAAATTGACTCATGCGGCCAAGAAAAACCCATGCGGCTCAGAAAACGCATGCGGCTCAGGGAGTCATGCGGCATAATGAGCTATACGGCCGGAGGCATTCCATGCGGCTCAGAAGACATGTGGCGTGACAGTGCTCCCCTCCGATCCATGCTGCATTAATTGCTTTGACGGCTGACCCCTCTGAAAAGTTGACAGACCTGACACCAAAGCAGGTAATTATGACTCTGTCATGATGATGAATCTCTAGGGAAGAGAAAGAAATCTCTGACACGATCCCCCGAGAGCAACAAAATGCCACGTGGCCCTGCCACGTGGGTGTGCTTATGCGGCTCGAAGTGAAGACTTCCCATGCGGTTCAGAGTGAAGCTGTCCTATGCGGCTCGAGTGGAATCATCCTTATGCGGCTCAAGAAGATTATGCCCATGCGGCTCAAGCAGACACACCATTATGCGGTTCATGCGGCTCATCATATGGTTCAGAAGTCTGAAGGAGGGGGCCACTGCCCAGACAGCCCTGACACGTGTCCCAAGTCTTATGCGGCCCAAAATTCATGCGGCCCAAATCTCATGCGGCCCAATCTGCATGCGGTTCCAGTCTCACCATTGGCTCTCAGGACACGTGTCCTCAGCCGATCAATCTCCCAGATTTAGGGCAATCCAAGATCGGGTCGAATCCCAATGATCTGGGGCGCGTGGCAGGAGAATAAATTTGACTTATTCGCAGATATTAGAGAATCATTATAAGGAAAATTTATGCCAATCAGCATTAATTGCTAATGGGGATTTGGTGTAATCTACCCTTAATGGTTTGATTCGTCACAACCAGAAACGAACGGCCTGGATTGATCAATCCCCAGGCCGCCGCCATCTCCAAGAGCTAATCATTGGCAACCCTAGTGATCACATCCCACTATTATAAATAGCAATGTGCCATTCCCTTGTAATATAGGTAGAGATATAAAAAAGAAAAAACCAGAGAAGAATACGTATACACAGAGAGACTTCCCCTATATTCAGAGAGAGAATATACACAGAGAGAGAGAAGCCAGGAGAGCAATCAGAGAGAGAGCAAGAAGGCATTTCTTCGTCAACGACCAAGCAGATCTTCCCCGAGTCAAGGCTGCGTACCGATCGTCCAAGGAGTAAGGTAGAGCGGCCGTCGCTTTCCCGAGCCTCTATCGTCACCCCCCAGAATCTAAAATAACAATCGTACTTAGACTGCTGTACCTAGGTTTTCGTCCCTAGGCTTTCTTTGTACGAGCGAGTTTGTATTGTGAGTCTAAGTTCAGTCCTTCGATAATTGTTCTGTACTTTTACAATCAATAGCAAACACGATGGTGACTCTGCTGGGGACTAACTTCTCCACGGCTGAGGAGTTGGTGACGCAATCGGACGCAGCCAAACTTGGCTCTACACAACAGAAGATGGTCGTACGCTTCGACCAACAGGCGTTCGAAGAGATGCTCTCTGAAGGTAGCACTGGCCCGGTCCAGAAGCGCACCCGCACCATAAAGGCTCGCAAAGAGTGGAGGCTAAAATCATTTGCTCCTCCGTAAGCCCTTGATGGGGTGCTCTCTATTGCTCAAGATGGCGAGAAAGACTCCCCTGCGGCCCCACTTCAGACCGTAGACAACTCTGCTGTCCCCAAGTCCGGCAGAAGAAAACACTATGATGCTGGACTTGCAGGGGCAAAGAGGAACTCTACGCGATCCGAGCCGGAGAAGAGTATTAGCCGCAGGGAGAAAGCCCATGCGGCTACAACCGTCGACCGCATAAAGAAAACTCATGCGGCCACATCTGTCAGCCGCATAACTTATGCGGCTACAGTTGCCAACCGCACGGATGAGACTCATGCGGCTATTAAAGTCAATCGCTTGCAGAAAATCTATGCGGACACAGATGCCAACCGCATGCGGTCAGCCTGCACGGTCGTGACTCCTAACCGCATAAAGACTCATCCTACAACAAAAGACAGCCGCATGCAGACAGCCTGCACGGTACCCAATGCTAGCCGCATAGCATCCGTCCCACGCTTCTCTCGATCAGTCTTCGACCGGCTTTCATGCGGTCCTGACTCTGATCATTCTCTGGATGATAATCCAGACTCTGTGGTATTCGACTTAGACTCCTCCTATTACGCACCCACAAGTGCTAAAAGAAGGAAGTCTAGGGCAGCGCGGGCTCATCAAGTCCAGACGACTGCCCCAACCTCTGACTATCGGGGCGTCCCGCTGATTATCACGCGGGCCTCTGATGGGAAGTTGTATAAAACCACTCAAGTCCAGCCCCCGGCGGCAAACAGACAAAGTGGTTCCTCTGACCTACGTGAGGTTATCCTCCACAAACGCAAGGAAAGAGAAGGAGCTTCAGGGTGTAAAGAGCCCTCACACGGACATCAATGCACCCAGATCATCGTCAACTGCTGTTGCAGCAACGCGGTGGTGACGGAAGACCGGCCATCCGTCTTCCAAAGACTACATCACCCGAGCTCAGAAGACGAGGCACCTCCTGTTGTCTCCTGCAAGTCCGCGCAGAAAGTTCTCGCCAAGGGAAGAGGGAAGAAAATGAGCATCTCCAGCACAAAGGTGTCAACTACTGCAGCTAAAAAACCGTCGTCTAAAGGGTTATCCTCCACTGGTGTATTTCAACACACCCGTTCGAAGATGAAAACTGCTGCGGTAGGAAGTTCGTCGTCTGCAACATTGGGGGTCGTCGGAACTGGGGGTAGCACTCCTCCAAACATCCACGATAATCCGACATTCTAGGAATACGGACTGGAGGAAGCAAATCCTCCGACGGATACAACAGATACCGACGTCCCCAAGGACATCCTAGACGAAGCAAGCTTCGAAGCCGGGGGTAGTGTTCCTTCCGAGTCTGAACCTGAAGAGAACATCCCCACATATCCTGATGATTTCTCGATGCATGGGTACGACTCGGAGGGTACATCCTCCACCACTCCTTCCGTCACTCCTCATGTGAAGACGGTGTTCATGACAGACAGCAATCAAGGCGGTTCCGATGATCGCCAGCGCATCGACACTTTGGAGGCCATATTACATGCCTTGGTCAAGTCTGTAGACGAGATCAAAGCGGCGCTTCCTAATCTGCAGGGGGTGACACCTGGCCAGACAAGCACGGGTCCCCCAATCAATGTAGATTCAAATTCGGCGGCACCGAACCCGGGCAATAATCCTCCCGAAGTAACGGCTCCGACTACGACAGATGAGACCCGAGAAGTAAGGAGAGAAGTTCAAGAGCTCCGAGCCATGTTCCACGCCAGAGAAAACTCTCAAGACTTCAGAACACGGCAACCATATCCTGATGAATGGAGGGATGTTCCATTCCCACCAAGATATAAGCCGTTCAATATCAACCCCTATGATGGCAAGACCTCAGCAAGTCGGTACATCACTTACTTCGAGGTCACTACCGACCATCTGCCCCATGATGACGCTATCCTGACACGGTTATTCATTGGGGCATTGGAAGGAGTCGCCTTCGATTGGTACTGCAACCTGCCGGATAATTGCAACCACTCCTTTGCTGGCTTCAAACGCCTGTTCTTGGAGAGGTTCTATGAGGTAGGGCAGGACGTCACGATGTCTACCCTCATGGACGTCATTCAAGGAGAGAAAGAGCTGACAAGGAATTACATTGAGCGGTTTCGTCAAACCGCAATGAAGTTACCATTTGGCAACCCGGACTCCTCCTTGATCGAAATTTGCCAAAAGAGACTACTCCCAACAATCAGTCTCTGGATGGGCGAGAGTCAATTCAAGGACTGGAAGGCTTTTATCATTAGTGCTACAAGTGCCGAAGAACGATTAAAGAAGGCTCGCCAACTGGGATTATATATCTCAGAGGGAGAGAACAAGAGCAAGCGTCCCAGCACCACCAACGACAATGGGGGTAGCCCCTCCAACAACCGGGACAACAGAGGCAAGCAGGCTATGGTGGCCGATACAGCCCAGAAGCCTGAGTCGCAACCTGCGAACAAACAATAGCCTCAAATTACTTACTCTTTTGAGGACGGTCACGTCAAGCCTATCTTGGACATGCTCATACAAGGAGATAGGATTCAGCTTCCTCCACCAAGACGGGAGCCTCGGTCGGCTGATCTGGAGAACCCAAAGTTCTGCCATTACCACCGCTACGTCCACCATGCTACGCACGACTGCTACCAACTGAAACGATATATCCAAAACCTCATCGATTCGAATGCTCTGGCCATCGATTTCGAGGAGGTAACCGTGGCAGCCAACATGGTGTCCGTACAATTCGGCAGCTTTCCTCCAACAGAGACCCAGGACGGGGTTATACCCATCCCTCTGGCAACGATGGAGATTGCTAATCTCCCGCCTGCTCAAGCTGCTGGTCTAGTACCCCTCACCACCTCACGAGGGGAAATCATGTGGGTCCATCCGGACCTAGTCCATGAGGTAACTCAGTCCACTCCATCTTCTAAAAAGAAAAGTGGAAAAGTCAAATCCTGCCATACCATCTCAGCAGATGAAGAGGAAGTCACGGCCGTTGTTACTCGATCCGGAGCACAATCTCAACCTGTGGCTGAAAACTCGACTGATGATCATCCGCCCATTACCACGGATGCTCCGGGACCGGCTCAGCCTTCGACGACCGACAAGCCTAGGCTGAAGGAGACTCGCTTCGACAAATCCCTCCAAAGAAAACATCTCAGGGGCTGGAGAGGCCCTACAACTTCGACATCTTGGTGCAATTGGCCAATACACCGGCCAAATTGTCCTTATATGAACTCCTGAGGCTCTCAAAGGATGTTCGCACAGCTTTGAGCGATGCACTTCAAAATACCGACGTGTACTTGGCTCAAGTCAACCTCACGGGAGAAAATCAGCCCGCAGACCTCCAAGACAGTGCCTGTATGGGAGCAATACCCAACATCGTCTTCACTCCACAAGACATGCTCATCAAGACTAATCTACACGATCGCCCATTATACTACACAGGCTACATCGACGACATAAAGGTGGACCGGATGCACATTGACCCTGGGTCTTCCATAAGCATCATTTCAAAAGGACTACTGCATCATCTTCGCATCCCGATGCAACGCCTGACCCCTACGAACACCGCCATCAGCGGGTTCAATTCGGGCAGGAGCTACCCAATCGGGAAGATCCGTCTGAAATGTCAGATTGGCGATCTCCAATCAGAAGTCACTTGCTACGTCATAGATGCCGACACTTCATACAACATCCTTTTGGGGCGCCCTTGGATACACGATTACATGATCGTGCCTTCCACGCTACACCAATGCTTCAAATATGTCGACAAGCACGGCTTCGTGAGGACAAAATTTGCTGACATCGATCCCTTCAAAGGGGTCGAATCTTATTACTCCGACTCCTGCCTATACGAAAAGTCGAAGAGGCACCTTGAAGGAGGAAATGAACAAACTGATGTTGAAGCAACCACGGGATCAGAAGAACCTCTGACAATCCACCTCCAGGCTCGCAAGCCAGGCAATTTCGTACCCCTTACAGCCACGCTGCGTAAGGACGCGATCAGCCTCTCAGCACAGGAAGAGCAGTTGAGAATCCGGCTGCCAAGGTCCGGCCAGGTACCGAGACCCACGACAGGGCCACTTACCATCAGATTGCCGAGAGTCGGTCAATTCCAAACAGAGAAGCTCAATCCCTCTGATAGACCTCTGACGATACGCCTGCCTAAGAAAGGTCGTCACCCCGATGCGAGGTCTGACACTTCAAGCGAACCAGCCACCTCTCGCTCCACATCAAGTACCAGACTGGGGGTTGCTAGTCTACCGACAACCCCACGCTCCACTCCGTCAGTTGAACCTCTGAAGATCAAGCTGACTAGGACGCCCTCTCAATCTTCATTCACACAGGGGGTAGCCGAAGAGGAACCAGAGCTAGCCAAGTATGTGGCTGCCCACACTGACGCTCCCTCCACAGATGATGTAATCCCTTTAGAAAAGATACCTTACTTCATCAATAAAGGGTTATCTTCGAACTACACCGAGCTCAATAAGCTATGTACAATGTATGCTATGGAATACGGTATAGGCACTCACCTACATACACAGGTGACAAATGTGTACACCGCTATCCAACTTACTCCAGTAGAAGACGCTTACCGAATAATCGAGGGAGGGGACCACCCAATCATCTTCGGCCGGACGAACAACCCGCATCCCCTCGCCATGGAAGAAGTCGACTTCGGGTCAGATGCTGGAAGACTGCCTCTGTATCTCTATAGCCCTCAATCCAAATATCTTATGCAGAAACAGGGGTATGATCTAGAGACAACGCCAGGACTGAACTACGGCACTGGACGACGATTACCTTTGAAGACACCAGCCCCGGCGGGTAAACCACGGAACTACTATAACAAAACCCGATGCGGTTTAGGGTATGTAACGCCTACTACGACCCCTGAAAGCTCAGATGAAGAATGCGACTGGCAGTCACATTCAACCGGATTACCGACTTCCGACTCAGATACCAACATCGGAGATGTGTTCAGACAAGTCATGTCAGTCAACATGGCATTCACCGACGCTTACGAGGAAGACGAAGACATCTCCGAAATCCTTGAGCTAGAGCCATGGGCCCAGCAATTAGAAGCACAATGGGAAAAGCGGTTCGAACTGAGAGAACCTCCTACTGAAGATGAGGTCATACAAGTGGATCTCGGCAGCGAATCTTCTCCAAAACCGATCTTTATCAGTAAAAGCCTAACTGACGAAGAACGAGAGTCGCTATTAGAACTTGTCAGAGAATACATTGATGTGTTCGCCTGGAGCTATGAAGACATGTCGGGGTTAAATCCTGACATCGCTCTCCACAAACTCAATATACGGCCAGATGCAAAGCCAGTCAAGCAGCAACAACGACGCTTCCGCCCATGCGTCATGGACGCGATCGAAGCTGAAGTCAACAAGCTAATAGCCAGCGGCTTCATTCGTGAAGAACGACATCCTGATTGGGTCGCCAATATAGTACCCGTCCTCAAGAAGAATGGAAAGATTCGAATCTGCATCGACTTCTGCAACCTGAACGAGGCATGCCCCAAAGATAAATTTTCCCTTCCTATCACAGACATCATGATCGACAATACATGCGGCTTTGAACGTATGTCATTCATGGATGGATTCTCGGGGTACAATCAAATCAAGATGTCTCCCGACGATGAAAAACACACCTCATTCCGAACCTCGATTGGCACATACTGCTACACAGTCATGCCATTCGGTCTAAAGAATGCTGACGCTACATATCAGCGAGCCATGAGTATCATTTTCAGAGAACATTTGTGCAAGACAGTGGAATGCTATGTCGACGACATCGCCGTCAAGAGTCGCCGTAAGGAAGATCATCTGCAAGACCTGAGAACGGTGTTCAACTTAATGCGAGCCCATAATCTGAAGATGAACCCTACAAAATCGTTCTTGGGCGTATCCAGCGGGAAGTTCTTGGGCTTCATCATCACTGTACGGGGTATCCATGTAGACCCCGAGAAAACGAGGGCAATCATGGAGATGGGTCCCCCGAGAAATCTCCGTGAACTTAGAGGCCTCCAAGGGAGGCTAGCTTATATCAGGAGGTTCATTTCCAACCTCTCCGGGCGATGTCGACCGTTCACCCACCTCATGAAGAAGGGAGTCCCATTCATATGGGACGAGGAATGCCAGCGCGCTTTCGATGACATCAAAGAATATTTATCAAATCCTCCAGTCCTGGTGGCCCCGGCCCCTGGAAAACCATTCCTGCTCTATGTACGAGCAATGGAACACTCCCTCGGTGCCCTGCTGGCACAAAACAACGATGCAGGCCACGAGCAGGCCATTTACTATCTCAGCCGAATGATGGTCGGGCCCGAACACCGATACACCGCTGTGGAGAAAGAATGCCTCGCCCTGGTATTCGCCATTCAAAAGATGCGGCACTATGTCACGGGGCAAACCATACATGTGATCTCACGAATCAACCCTCTCAGGGTCCTCATGACCAAACCTGGGGCACTCAGCTCCCGCCTCGCTACATGGGCGATATTGCTGTCCCCCTATCATATGATCTTCGTCCCGCAGAAGGCTGTCAAAGGTCAAGCCCTGGCAGACTTTTTGGCGGCCCATCCAGGATCGGAATCATCCAGAGTACACGAAGAAATCCCAGATGAGGTTATCGATTCAAATACAACCACCCACGATAACATATGGCGGATGTTCTTCGATGGCGCTTCAAGAACCGGACCCAAGGGAAACATCTTCGTCGGAGTCGGAGTAGTATTGGTCTCTCCTACCGGGCTAGTGATCAATCGCGCCTACTCTCTCACAAAACCCTACTCTAACAACGTGGCCGAGTACAATGCTTTGGTCATTGGCCTCCAACTCGCAAGAGAACTTGGGGTAGAATACCTTGAAGCATACGGCGATTCGCAATTAATCGTCAACCAGATTCGGGGGACGTACGAAGTCCGCCATGAAGACATGATCCCCTACCACCAAATAGCGATCAACATTATCTCATCATTCGAGGGATTCTTCATCGATCACGTCCCCAGACTCCAAAATATCGAAGCTGATGCCCTAGCAGGCCTGGCTGCTTCCCTAGCAGTGCCAAACCACTCTCATCATTCTGTCGATGTAATCGGCCATGAGCTGGTCTGCCCCAAGAACAACGTTCAAGCCATGGCGAGTTATTCTGCTCAGATGATCGACGGAGCGCCAGACTGGAGACAACCATTCATAGACTTCGTGGTCTATGACATCCTGCCCGAGAACCCGAAGGAGGCTACTTCTATCAGACGGCGTTCTCTCAGATTCTTCTACGATACAGAGACGAAAATGCTGTATCGTCGCTCCTACGACGGATTACTACTTCAGTGCTTGTCGAATGCAGAAGCCAAAGAAGCCGTACGAGAGGCTCATGACGGTGTCTGCGGGGCCCATCAGCCTGGCCCTAAGCTGCAAGATCGCCTTCGCCGAATGGGCTACTACTGGCCCACGATGGTGGCTGATGCAATAGATTATGCCTGAAAATGCAAGGCCTGTCAAGTCCACGCAGACTTCATTCACCAACCATCCGAATTTCTACATCCGACAGTGGCGTCCTGGCCATTCGAAGCATGAAGAATGGATATCATTGGTCCAATCACCCCACCTTCCTCCCGAGGACATCACTTCATACTTGCGATCACTGATTACTTCTCAAAGTGGACAGAGGCTGTCCCACTCGCCGAAGTCAAGACTTCGAACGTAATCAGCTTCCTGAAGCACCACGTCATCTACCGCTTTGGACTGCCCTGAAGGATTATCCATGATAATGGTCCGCAGTTTATAAGCCACGCATTCTACCGATTCTGCGACAAACACCGCATTCAGAATGTCGCTTCGACACCATACAACCCGGTAGCAAACAGGTTAGCAGAGGCATTCAACAAAACAATCATCAAACTCCTCAAGAAATTTGTCTCCTCCAACAAACACAATTGGAACGAGAAGCTCGGCGAGTGCTTATGGGCTTATCGCACCACGGTTCGAACAGCCACCGAGAATATACCATTCTCACTGGTGTACGGGAGTGAGGCAGTTCTCCCATTAGAGACTCAGATTCCCTCACTCCGAGTCGCCCTCACTTATCAATTGACAACGGATGATAACTACCGACGTCGACTACAAGAGTTAGAGGCCTTAGATGAAAAATGCCTCCTAGCCCAGCAAAGGATCGAATTATACCAAGCACGTATCTCAGGAGCCTTCAACAAAAAGGTCAAAGTCAGAACATTCCAAGTGGGCGATCTTGTTTTGGCAGTCAGGAGGCCAATGGTCATGACTCACAAGACCACCGACAAGTTCCAGCCAAAATGGGAAGGCCCATTTATCATCGAGGCCGTATTCTCCAATGGTGCTTACCGCCTCGCCAAACAGAATGGAGACTTGCTCATGTTGCCCGTCAATGGCAAGTTCCTGAAGAAATACTATGTTTAAACAACATTTTCCAGAGTTTCGAGTTATGTGCCCGCTGGTACCTCTGAACTCAACCCCCTAATTTTCCAACTTATCGAGTCACGTACCCTCTTGTACCGCTGAACTCATACCCCAAATTCCCAAGTCATGTACCTGCTAGTACCTCTGAACTTACACTTTGATTCCAATATTCACAGATTTTTGAGTCGCGTACCCGCGTGTACCGCTGAACTCATGCCCTTCTTCCATAAAGATATCCCAAATTTCCAAGTCATATACCTGCTGGTACCTCTGAACTTACACTTTGATTCCAACATTCATAGATTGTCGAGTCATGTATCCGCTAATACCACTGAACTCACCCTCATAGTTTTTCAGATTTTTGAGTCATGTACCCGCTAGTACCGCTGAACTCACACTCACCATTCTCCAGATTCTCGAGTCATGTACCCGATGGTGCCTCTGAACTCACATCCTGGTCACTCTTTCAGGTAGAAAGTTACGTATGATCATACCGCTGAACTTTCTTCCTACAAGAGATCCTCCCTCATGATCTAATACCCGCACTCCCAGTGCACAACAAAGGTAACGGATCCACAAATTTCCGAGACGACCATGTCCTCATCACCTCTGAGTCGTCCCATTTCCGCCAAAAACAAATCACCCCTACATAGAATTTCCATGTCCTCATTACCTCTGAGTTATTCTACGTACCCCCCTTCATTGAGCCCACTCCTGTCATGTCCTCATTACCTCTGAATAGGAAGGCTCCGTCGAAGAAACCTTCATACTTGCCATGTCCTCATTACCTCTGAGTAAGTATGATGATCCCCTTTCGACCTATTACCTGTACCCACAACCGGAGTACGCCAAGGGTAATGGGTCCACAAATGTCCTCTGTTGACCACAAATGTCCTCTGTTGACCACAAATGTCCTCTGTTGACCACAAATGTCCTCTATTGACCACCAATACCCTCCGTCGAGTTCGCTCCTGCCATGTACTCATTACCTCTGAACAGGAAGACTCTACGTTCGAAAAACTTTCCTACTTGCCATGTCCTCGTTACCTCTGAGCAAGTATGCCAGTTCCCCTTTATCCTATTATCCGTATCCTAAACCAGGGTATGCCAAGGGTAATAGGTCCACAAATATCCTCAGCTAAATTTCTTAACACAAACCTATCACCTCATCATGCCCCAGGAGCCCAGCTGCTCTACGGCAATTCTTTTCTCAATACCAAGAGCACCCATGACCACTTTGCTATGGCTGCTTCAGGCATCCTGACCGAAACTTGTTATCTCTACCTAAAACCAAGGTACGCCATGGGTAACAGGTCCACAAATATATCCCCTATGCGGGGGAGAACATCACCACAATATCACAGGCACAACAGGCAATACAAATAAAGGGTAGAATAGAAAATACTCTTTATTTGAAGGAAGAAAAGAAGTACTACATACTTCGGGACCACGTCCCTTTCAAAAAAAAAGAGAGGGAGAAGAGAAAGAAAAAGAAGGAAAAAGAAAAGGCCGACTACATTTCAGTGTTACTCAATTCTAGGAGGCGGTCTCTCACTGAGGTGGTCTCCCGCTCAATCCGTTGCCGAGCGCGATGCTCGGCCTCCTGGAGTAACCGCTCCTCATTGTCCAAATCCAGAAGCGCCTGACAGTCATCTTCTAATTTCTTCAAGACAGCCTCCAGGTCAGTCGAAGCTTGAGTAACCCTGTCAGCCTCCTGAACAATTAGCCCCTTGTCATTACGGACAGTCTCGAGTTCAGACTCCAGGAAAGTCAACTTCTTCTGAAGCGCAAGGATCTGCTCCCGCGTCTCGGTAATCTCACGAGAGACAGACTCCTCCCGAGCCACAACGTTTTCGGTCGCATAACTCAATTGATCATACCGGTCAGCTAAGTCGCTGAGATCCTTCAGTGCGGCCGGTCGGGTCTTATCTCGAGCCGCTCTGGTCCTCTCTATAACAGCAATAAGGGAATTCCACTCCTCGTTTATAACAGCAGGCAGATCAGCCTGCCGCAATACTCGAAGCTCGGACACCAGCTGATCAGCCTCCAGCAATTTCACCTCCAGAAGCGAAGCCATTCCTGCATCATCAGGAAGATCCCTAAGGATGTTTATTTGACCATGGGCGCATCTTCGGGCCAAGGTAAAAGAGGTCCCTCTTTCTACAGCGGCCTCGATTCCCCTCTTCAAATAACGATAGAAACTGGCAATTACATCCTGCAATGCGTCGTTCAAAACTTCAGCAGAGGAGGGTGTCAGAGGAAGCCGGAGCGGCAACGTCGGAGGAGTAACGTTAGAGCTCGCCACCAAGGGAGCGGAGTCCGAGCAGAACGATGCATGAATAGCGGCCAACTCATCTTCCGCCGCCCGGAGAGCTTGGATGCTCGGCAGGGAAGAAAGGTCGATTCTCGAAGCCATTGGAGCGGAGGATGATGCAAGGACCATTGTTCCCTGCTCCGACTGCCCCGAGAACTGGCCCGTTAAACTCGGGCCCCCAGAAGGCCCATCAAGACGAGTCGGGCAGTGAGAAAGTACCCCCCTTTCCACCGATGCCCCTTCGGTTGGGGTTGTCTCGACGACGTCCATCCTCGGCACTGAAGGGGCAGTACCTGAATGTCCAGAATAACAGTCAATCAAAGTAACCCGAAGGACATGATGATAGAGCAGATAGGCTTCCTCACGGGTTAAGATTCGACTAATCTTACCAGGGGAGGGGCATGAAGGTCGCGGCTCATCCACAACGGGCATGGTCCCCCCACCCGGGATCCCCGAGTTAAACTCAGTCATGTCCCCTGACCCCCGTCACCTTGAAGGGGGATACAGATTGATCTACGTCCTCTTGAATAGGAACAGGCTCATGGGAGGCCCCGTCATCCTGGGTCACTGTCTCGACATCCTGAAACTCTTCTTCTTTCCCCGACACCTAAAAGAGGGAACAAAGACAATCAGGATTGAAACTCAAAGGAAAGAAGGAAGAAGGGATCGAGAGCAGTTTTGTTACCTCTGACGCAGGATTGACTTCTTCTCCACTCTCTTTTGTGGCTGGCGGACGGTGCCTAGTCGCAACCAGCTTTCGGGATCGAGAAACACTACCTACAGGAGGAACCTGCCTACTACGTTTTGGGATAGGACCAGGCGAAGGGACTGATCCCTCAACATCTCATCTGACAAAACATGCAACTGACCCACCTCTGCGCCTACCACTGAAAGGATAGAGTCATCTTCATTATGCTCGTTGCCTTCATCACCTTCAGTAGCGAAATCCAAATCTGGCACTTCGGCTCTAGTCTTTCTTTTCTTGGCCCCTTGAGAGCCTTCCTCCAGACCGGTGCCAGCAATAAAACTGGTACCTGGGTTAAAATCGACCGGGGGCTTGTTCGCCATGACATGATACAGAGCCGCCATATACAAGATCTCCACTGACTCCTTAATAGCAGGGACCGAGAAAATGGTGCGAGTATGGAACGAATCATAATATTGCCAAGCTCTGATACCATTAAGAAGACTTCCCTCGTAATCCAGACAAGAGCTGGGGCTGTCTAAACAAAGTTGGCTGTACCCAAACTGCCGGGCAAACCTGCTAGACAGATACGGCTCCAGAAAAACAGCATTGCGGTTACGGTACACCAGATGTGAGGGACGGATGTTACGCAACCATAAGAGCATCTGGCCATCCAGAAGTTGAGGAGGTGCAATACCGTCTATATGCACAGTCTCTATGTCCCTGACAGAAAAGCGAGGGACGGATACGAAAATATGATACTTATCTGCCCTTGCCAAGACCATCCGACAAACCTGCATGGCCTCACATTCCCAAGGCTCATCACGGTAACGAAAGATAAGGGCGTCATCATCAGTCGCACCGCCCTCAGAGCCCGACCTCATCAAAGATGGATAATGTATCAGCAGCCACCCCATCAAATAATGATAAGGTAACTCAGTTCGTTCAAAATCCTTGGTCACATCGCGGGCAATGACTTTGGACGTGAAGGTCCGAAGGCCACGGTGTATGCTACACACCATAGCCAGAAGGAGAGCCAGCCTGATTCGCAAGACTAATTTCACAGCCGGGAGGATAAAGTTACAACTAATTCTCTCAATAGAACCGGTTCCTCCCGAGACTACACAATTTTGTAGCCAGATCATCAAAAATCCTGCCAGAAGCGCTTTCTCAGACAGCTCTTGAGTATCCTGGTAAAAGTAATCGAAAGTGTCGGTTTGGCTCCCGAATCTGCCACTAGTAGATGACACCAATTCTTTGACCGCCTCCCGAGACCTAGGGCGACAAGAGGTAACCAGACCTGAGGCATCTGCTGAGAAGAGATAATGTACCCAATCCTTGGTGTAGGGAGCATTCCCTTCCAGGTTATCCTTGCGGGTTATCTGATGGCATGTGTTATAATGACACAATATCTCCTGGTAAAGGACTGCAAAGCCAGGATACTGTCATTCCAAATCTTTGACTTCCTCATTAGTGGGAGTATATGCTTCAAACGCTTCGTCCCCCCAAGGAAGCTTGGAGACCGTATGCATTTCATGGAGCGCAAGTCCCATCTCCCCTACAGGTGTGTAAAAGGTCCCTGTACGACAATTATACATTTCCAGCAGGAACATAAACAGCTTCTTGTTTATGAACAAGCCATGACTGGTACCTCGGATAGCATGGTACAGGCCAATCTCGCACAAAAAAGCCTCATACTTCTGCAGGATCCAGGTAGATAAATTGATCCACGAGGGAATAGGGTGTATCCAACCAGGAAACGTCAATCGACCAACGGGATAGGAGCCTTTCCGGGCAAGTCGATTTATAAAAGTATCGACGGTAGAAAACGTGAAGTTAGGACCTGCCACATTCAGGAAAGTGTTTGCCATTAAAATTGTTTGATTGAAAACTTTAATACAAACAGAACAGTATTACAATGTAGGACTTAGATGTAGTCCTAGGAGTACACTTTTGTTTAAGCTGGGTCCTTAGTGCCAATGGAGCGAGTGGTAATGCGTTGACTCCGTTGACGGGCTGACGACGGTTATCGGTTCTCTGAAGGTGTGGATTGCTCTGGGTGCTGGAGCTTGCTGAGAGAAGGAAGACGTTGAGTGTCTGTATCTGCCTCTCTGATGATTCCTTGTATATTCGCTGTGGATTCTGTCTGTATGTGTGTGAAGGAGACGATCCTTCTATTTATAGTTTTGCAGGCTGGCTGCTCATGTGCGCATGTGGGATGCGCCGGTGTGGAGACGCCACGTGGAGGTTGCTGATGGAGGCGCGTAGATGATGCGCCCTGATTGGGGGGAGAACTCTTTATACTGCTGTTGTGAGCCGGCACGTAGCAGAGGAGAAGATCTTTTTGTTGCTGAAATCTTGGACGAGTTGAGTCAAAGGACACGTGTCATCGACCCATGGCTCGAAGATCTCGGATTTGGTGGGGGGAAGTAATCTGGTGAGCTGTACCTTGATTGGGCGCAGGAGGAGGCTGCGGCTCATAACCTTTAGGGGTTACAAACTGTTTAGAGTGCATGGCTTTTGAGACGCATGCAGGCGACTTTCCTTCTGTCTTTCGGGATCAGAGATCAGTCTGGGGCGCATGGCTTTTGAGGCGCATGCAAAGCTTCAACTGGAGACTCTTCTTCTGTCTTTAGGGATCAGTGAAGAGTCTGAGGCGCACGGCTTTTGAGGCGCATGCTAGTTTGGACGCATGGCCGTAGAGGTGCATGGCGATTTGGACGCATGGCCGTAGAGGCGCATGCGGATGGCCACGTGGCAGTAGCCGTCGGAATAGAGTCATGATGATGCTGACGTTGTCGACGCTTCGTTCTCTGAAAAAGCTATCAACTGTTCAGACTTTGGGAAGCGTGCTGCCAACTCTGGTGTTAGTTCAGCATTTAATGTTTGTGACGTTCGATGGACAGCTGAGTGGGCACATTGGTTGGTGTTCCACTCGGTATGGAGATGTGAGGGGGTGCATCCTCTGTGATGCGCCGGGTACTGTAGGGCGCGTCTGTGTGATACGCCTGATGCTGGAGGCGCGTCCATGTGATGCGCTGTTTGGCTGGCGCATCCGACATGTCCTTTAATGATGCGGCTGTCTCACTCCTCGAGTACTAAAAATAGCCGTTTGGCTGAATTCGAGGCGTCCGGTTCATCCATTTAATACAAATTCATTACACAGAATTCGAAGAGTCATCCACTTGGCACATGGGTTTGATTTGCCCGGCCTATAAATAGTGGCATGGAGAGAAGGTTTGCTCATCGTTCCCTCACGTACTTCCAACATGAACTTGGATATGCGGGTGCATTCTGTTGATGAAGTGCTCCCGAGGGTGAAGATGAGACGTCGTGTTGTCTTCGATGCACTTGAAGGTGACTGTTACATCCAAAAGACGGAGTCGAGGGCTTCTGAGGCAGGCGGAAGGTACCTGTTGCATCCAAAAATAGGGATGTTCGGGCCTGGTCTCCATTGTTCCGGAAGAGCCGTAGATCGGAATGGCGGTGCTAGGCTCTCTCTTCCTTCAAAGTGGGTACCGCCCACTTTGATTGTGTTGAAAGCTCCTTGTGCCATGATTTCGATCACGGTCTTTCTTGGTCTTTGGAGGCTCTTTCGAAGCCTCTCCTGGCCACAGCTTTGCCGTGCTCTTCTCTTCCTTGGTTCCAGCCAGAGGGTTAAATGTTTTGTGTAATCGAAGCACTTATCAGGTGACCTTGGCTGGAAGAGCAGCACATAACTGGGCTCTGCTCGGCCAGGTGAGCCTGGTTGGAAGAGTGCTGCTGAAGGGATGCACATAACTGAGCTGGATGCACATAACTGAGCTGCTGAAGAGATGGTGGGATGCGCCTGGCTGGAGGCACATGGCATTTGCTACGCCTAACTGACAGCGCATGGTGACTGCTGCGCCTATCGGAAGGCGCATGGTGGCTGCTGCGCCTATCTAGAGGCGCATGGTGGCCGCTGCGCTTATCTGGAGGCGCATGGTGGCCGCTGGCTGTAGATCTAGGATCTTTCTTTTATAGAAATTCTCCTTTGTACAACCTTTTCTAGCCATGTAATAGACTTTTATATATAAATAAAAAGTCCTTCTTCGAATGGCTTATTTGATTTTGCTGTCTGAGTTCTGGCGCATATAGTGCCTGGCGTATGGGCTTTCTGGCTGTGAAATTCCATACTTCTATAAGACCCTCTTTAAAGTTTTCAAAACTTTTGAATAAGTTTTGGAATACTTTGAATAAGAAGCATGGAGGTCAGGGCGCATGATTGTTGGGCGCATGCTTGTTCGGGCGCATGCTCCTTCCAGTTGATGATGATGACGCCTTGGTAATCCAAAAGATTAATGATGATCTTTTGGTTGTATTTGCTGTTATCTCCTCACGGAATCCGAAGCAACGGCTGAGATTACACGTCATCGGTTTACGCGTGCGACCATGCCCTATAAATAGGTGAGGGTTGGAGAGAGAGAGAGTTCATCTTCTTTGTGCCTTTGCTTTCTTTAGAGTTTTTCTTCAAACCCTAACCTTTTCTTCTTTGAGAGAATGGCTCCCAAGACTCCTCGCGGTGGTGCCGGCAAGGGGAAGGAGAAAGCGAAGGAGTTCGTCGACGAGGATGCACCTATCACCCCTGCGACTCCGGCCGACGTTCGTCCCGAGGTGACGGGTGGGTTTCATCTCTTTTACATAAGCTTTTGGGCCAGACTGTGCCCTAACTCAAATTTGCTGACGCGTATGGACTTCTGTCCTGATGATACGCCGAGGTTCTACCCTGCCGACGTGCATAAGTTTATACCTTTATCATGCACCGAGGTTTAATGGCTGACGCGCATGGGTTTCGTACCCTGATGATGCGCCGAAGTTAGCTGACGCGCATGGGCTTACGCCCTGATGATACGCCGAAGCAAGTTGACACGCATAGGCTTACGCCCTGATGATGCGCCGAAGCTCTGATGCTGGCACGCATGGGCTTACGCCCTGATGATGCGCCGAAGCAAGCTGACGCGCATGGGCTTACGCCCTGATGATGCGCCGAAGCTATTTGACATTTTTGTCTGACTTCCACCTTTGTTGTATCAGTGTCGATGACGATCCCTTTGTTGAATGAGGTCCTCCTGGACGCTTCTCTTTGTCAGATGGGAGTTGATTTTGACGAGGCGGTGATCAATCCTGCGAAGGATGCTATCTTACAGGACCAACCTCGTGAGAGAATGCTACAAATCCAGACCCAGTTGCCTCTTTTCCTCCAGAGTATGATGGAGAATGGTAAACTGAAGTCTGCTGAATCCGAAGGTGTAACTTTCTTAAAACCTGCCTTTCTGTTTGGCGACCGACTAGTCTCTTCTGAAGCGAAGATACTGAGGATCAGAGAAGACTGGTTCTTTTCTGCCAAAGGTATGGTTTTGTACATGCGGCAGGTTGACCGCCAGTTGCCGCTGACGGCTTTTTATCGTCTAGCTTCGAAGAGAATGATGGGTTGGAAACTTACTCCCTCTCAAGGAGGGGCCTTGGGAGGTACCCTCTCAATTGACGCCTCTTCGAATCAGCGAGATACTTTGACTGCTTCACGAGCCGGTTCTTCTTTCAGTTACCGAGCCTTGCGTCCTGGGAGCATCTACAGTGAGGTCCCAAACGACACGTTTCCCTTCAGTGCCCCGATCTTTGCAAATCGGATGCTGACATCAAAGGTGATGTATCCGACAGGTAGCTTTAGAGTCGAAGGCTGGTGTCACTACATCCCGAAGTGGGACGAGTTGACCACTTGGGTGCTTTCAAGGTTCAAGGTTGAGCTTAAAGAGATCGGGCTGACAGCCGCCATTCGGGCCACGCAGGCAGGCGTGGACCTCAATAAGCCTATGTTCCTTGCGCTCTTGGAGCTTTTCAATGCCCAGACTGGCAGCTTCTTTACTCCGGTGGAGGAGTTTGGATTGGCCCTCCATGAAATGTACGAAGTGTCCAAGCTTCCTTGGAGCTCGGAACCGTACGAGGAATATTTTCCATCAAATGAAGAGATCCAAGTTCTGGAAGATAAGGATCCGGAGATGATGGCTGTTTTCAAAGAGGTGACGAGCCATCATTATTTGATGCACCGGAGGGACAAGGGCAAGACCCAGCCTCATGTGACTGCTTGGAGGGACTACGTCTTCAGGCAGGATTTGGCAGATCCTTCGAGGATTCGGTTTGCGACTCCGCAGGGATTGAAGCCCGCGGAAGTGAGTTCTAAAATAAGCCGGCTGGACGAAAGGACCCCACATTCTAATGAGGATGGCAAGGCGACGTACAGCTGTTTCTGGCACTGTGGGCACCGAATGTCATCTAAGGCAGTGTTAATGGCCTACTTGATGATATGGCTCCGGGATTGCGTATTTGCAGGTGGATCCGGTGCCGTCGAGAGGGTACATCGGAATCTCATTTTGCCTGCAGTGAAGTTGGCCTGCGGACGACCTTTAGCTCTCCTCCCCGCGATGGTGTGCAACCTGTTACACGGTTTGAGGTCTTTTGCCTATGATGTGATCCATGAGAGAGGTAACAATGATAACTTTCCCCGGGCCGAGCTGTCTTTTCATTATCTTATGGGGTGGCTGATTCTGCATCATCCGAACGTGATGAGTCCCGGTCCGGAGGAGGACCATGTCGAAGGGGATGCCTTCATTCGCCGCTTCTATAAGAGGAAGTGGTCTTACACTGGCATCCCCGTTTGCAGGAGAGTCTTGTCCTACCTTCAGGGGTGGGAGATTGTCAAGGTTGGCCCGATCTTCAAAGATTTCGAGGCCGACGAAGATTTAGTTGACTCTGGCGAAGATGCGGTCACTTTGTCGAAATGGAGTTTTCGTTGGTTGCAGAGTATTCGGCCTTCTCACCTGGTCTACCGCAACCAGAATAGGTGTTATCTGGAGCCTTATCTGCCAAGCCGATTTGCTCGTCAGTTTGGCTATACCCAGTTAATGTTGCGGAATCCCAGTAGCAGTTTAGGCTTCATCGGGAGTTTGCTGGATGGAGCCCGGGGCTGACAATATTATAACGCTGGATGCACTAGCGTTAAGTTCACCACGCCAGTTCGCAATCCTCGGCCGCTGATCCTATATCCGGCCGCCAAGCTGTATTGCACTATGACTACTATGTCTCCTGGTTATGACAGGGAGACTAGTTTCAACATTGGAACCCAGCTGGAGGCGACAGCGAATATGTTGATGGCAGCCCGATCATATCGTCCACCAGAGTTGGCGGCGTATCGGGCTGCTGCTGCAGTACCAGTGGGAGACCCGTCTGTCGGGAAAAGGCGGGCTGAGACAAAAGCTGGTTCTTTTGTACCGAAAAGGTCGAGAAAGGTGCCGACCCGAAAGGTTACGGAAGTGCCACTTGCAACGCCAACGGGATCAGTCCCTGCTGAGGTGAGGAATATTTCATAATTCCAATTCTTTTCGTCATTGTGGCGACTTATGCTCTTCTTCTTGTAGGGATCGTTGAAGAAGAAGTCCCGTGTTTCAAAATCGGGCACTAGTAAACCGAAGGCAGTGGCAGGCTCTTCTGATGAGCGCATTCCACCAATGCTAATGTCTCCCGTGGAGGAATGTCCCGAAGATGTTCCTGCGAAGATTTTAATATCTTCTGACTTTGAGGTCGCAACAACTTCTGGGAGAGCACCATCTGCCGTGGAGGCCTTGGATGCTGAGGGTCCTGCGGACTCGAGGCATCCTGATGATGAAGTGGACTGGAGTTCGTCACCTTCTGATGAAGTCCCTCCGGTCTTGCAAGAATCTGCTGCGGGGACAGCAGATATGGTTGAGACAGAGGAGAGGGTTGATTCCCCTCCTTATCATGATGAGGGAAGGTCGGCTGTATCATTGCCGAGTCCTACCCCGGCTTCAATCGTGGAAGTTGAGGCGGCTACCGCTCAGGAGGTAGCGACAGATTCTGTCCCTGTCGATAATGAGACCCGTCTTCCGGTCGCGACCGCTGAGACGGGTCAAGAGACAAATGATGATCTCCCTTTTCTGCCAAGGGAGGTACCAACTGTTGATAGGACGTTGGGGGTAGAAGAGGTGGCCGTTGACATCGGTGGTTCCTCCGGGCTTGAGAAGGGTAAGGGTGTAGAACCCTCTGTCGCTCCTTCTACTTGGGGGACCATCTCGACGCCTGTGCCGGCCCCTTCTGTTGCTTCGGCTCCTCGGGCTAGCAGTCCAGCCCCTGTTGATGAAGAGCCCATTGATGCCGAGGTTCAAGCCTCGCTGATTGAGGTTGGCGAATCTTCTTCCGGTCCGTAAACTGTAGTAGCTCCTCCAACTCCTGCGATGACGCCGCAGGTCCTGGCGGATGCAGACGAGTATATGAAATTCCTCGTCGAGGGGGTATACAAAATGCTGCAGAAGGGTGTATCTGCTGTGATGGATGCCAACAGGAGTTTTACGACGACAAAAGCTTTGGCAATACCCTGCATCGAGCTGATTCGTATTCACCAAGGCCACGACCACATGGCCGAAATTCTGGAGGCTTCAGTGATTGAGCTGGATGAGCGGCTCGCGGAACTTCAACGCATCCAGCAAAACGATCTCTCTGTCCTGATAGATACGGAGAAGGAGAAGCTGATTGCCGAGATCGAGTCTTCATACCAAGCCACCGTGGGCGTTTGGGAGCACGAGGTGGCTGAGACTGAGGCTGCGGTAGAGCAGTTGTCTCAGTCCATGAAGACGACGGTGGAAACTCGAGCTGCATTGGAAGCTAATATTGCGGATATCGACACCCAGATGCGCGCGCCTTGAAGACCAACGGGCCCGACTCCAGTTAGAGGTCGAGCGTGTCCGGGCTGAACATGCAGCATTCAAGAAGGATGAAGCGACTTTTACTCAGCGGACTCTTGCCTTGGCGCAGCAACGACAACAGCTTGATGAGAAGCATGCAAGTGATACTTCCGCTGGGGCCGTTGAATTGATACGCCAAGAAGCAGAGCGACGAGTCCTGGCGACGGTGGAGGCCCGCACAGTCGACTTAAAGCTTCGAGTCAGGAAGCTCTCAGCCCATCCTGGGGAGATTCAGGGACCATAGCTTTTCCTTTTTTCTTTTATGTTCTTTTGCAACCCTTACTGGAGGATGATGTAGCTTCTTGTACTCCTTTTTTCAGAAGAATAAAGAAGTCTACAACCTTTTTTTGTGATGTGTTCATCTTTTGTTGTTATAAACTTAATGATTTGTGTGGACCTATTATCTTTTGCGCACCTTGGTTTTCAGGTACAGATAATAAGTTTGAAGGAACCATTATGTTTGCTCAGAGGTAATGTGGACATGGCAATCATTGGGTTCGAAATGATAGAATCTCCCTACTCAGAGGTATTATGGACGTGGTAGGAATGATCTTGGGGGATACGCTGAACAACTCAGAGGTTATATGGACGTGGAAGTTCTGCGATCAATGTACAATAACGCAGGGGTTGTTTGTACAAGATGTTTACTCAGAGGTAATGTGGACGTAGTAAACATGAAGGGTAGCGTAGGCTTACGAAGTGTAAGATTCTGCTTTATAGGGTGTAGAGAGACAACTCAGAGGTAATATGGACGTGGTTATCTTTCTACTGGAAGATGCCACGGAACAGCTGGGTTCCGGAAGCGTATGAGTTTGTGGAAAGAGGTTGTTTGGGGAAGTACATGTCTGGAGGATGTCAAGAATAGTACTTCTTTAGGAACTTGCCGTTGATGGGCATCATGAACAAGTCCCCATTGGGTTTGGCGAGGCGGTAAGCACCGTTTGAGTATACCGTCTCTATGATGAAAGGTCCTTCCCACTTGGGCTCGAACTTTCCTGGTGTCTTGTGGGTCAACACCATTGGTCTTCTGACTGCTAAAATCAGGTCGCCAACTTGGAAAGTCCTCTGTTTGACCTTCTTGTTGAAAGCCTGTGATATACGGGCTTGGTAGAGCTCGATGCGTTGTTGAGCTAGGAGACGCTTTTCGTCAAGTGCCTCCAGTTCCCGCAGACGACGACGTTGATTGTCCTCTTCTGTGAGTTTGTTTGTGATTGCTACGCGGAGTGAAGGTATCTGTATCTCGAGAGGCAGTACCGCTTCGCTCCCGTAGACCAGGGAGAATAGAGTGTTGCCTGTTGGGGTCCGTACCGTTGTGCGGTAGGCCCAAAGGCATTCGTAAAGCTTTTCGTCCCAGTCGCGTTTGTTGGATGACACGACCTTTTTGAGCAGCCTAACGATAGTTTTGTTGAATGCCTCAGCCAATCCGTTTGCTGCCGGATTGTAGGCGGTTGAGGCCACGTTCTGAATGCGATTCTTGTCACAGAACCTGCTGAAAATGTGGCTGATAAACTGAGGACCATTGTCATGGATGATCCGGTAAATGACATGGTGTTTGATAAAGCTGACCACCCTGGAGCTTTTTACTTCTGCCAGTGGAACTGCTTCCGCCCATTTGAAGAAGTAGTCGGTGATGGCCAGGATGAAATGGTGTCCTCTCGATGAAGGAGGGGTGATTGGCCCTACAATGTCCATGCCCCAGGCTTCGAAGGGCCAGGAGGTGACTGTAGGATGTAGCGGCTCCGATGGTGTATGTATGAAGTCTGCATGAAGTTGGCACGCGTGGCACTTCTTAGCATATTCAACAGCATCGGCGGCCATGTTTGGCCAGTAGTAGCCCATACGTCGCAGTCGATCTTGCAACTTAGGACCGGGTTGATGAGCTCCACAAGTTCCGTCATGAGCTTCTTGAAGAGCTTCGGCTGCTTCTTCGTTGGACAGGCATCGAAGGAGGAGCCCATCGAAGGAGCGCCGGTACAGTATTTTGGTAGCTGTATCGTAGTAGAATCGAAGAGAGCGTCTCCTGACTGAGACGACTTCCTTCGGGTCCTCTGGAAGGATTCCGTAGACCGCGAAGTCGATGAACAGGAACCTCCAGTCTCGGACATTAACACCAGTATTTGTCGGCATGGCGTGAGCCACCTGCAAGCATAGGTTGTTTCTGGGACAAATCAGGTCTCGGCCAGTCACCATGACATAGTGTTGAGTCCCAAGGGGCGCTGCCAATGAGGCTGCGAGGCCAGCCAGAGCATCGGCCTCCAAGTTTTGTAAACGGGGGACATGTTCGATGAAGAACCCGGTGAAGGTTGAAATGATGTTCAACGCGACTTCATGATAAGGGATTAAATCTTCATGGCGAACCTCGTATTGTCCCCGAACCTGGTTTACGACGAGTTTTGAGTCACCGTAGGCTTCCAGATGGTCGACCCCCAGCTGTTGTGCGAGCTGGAGTTCCATGACGAGTGCGTTGTACTCGGCAACGTTGTTGGAGTATGGCTTCGAAAAAGAGTACGCACGCTGGATGACCAGCTGATCGGGGGAGACTAAGACTACCCCCACTCCTGCGATGATTTGGCCTTTGGGGCCTGTTCTCGAAGCGCCATCGAAGAACATCCGCCAAACGGAGCTTCCTTCGGTGACGTTGGATTCTTGGACCTCATCCGGGATATTTTATAGAGTTTTGAGGATTCTGGGATGGGGTGTGCAGCTAAAAAGTCAGCTAGAGCTTGACCCTTGACAGCCTTTTGCGGAACAAACACCATGTTGTACGGTGTTAGCAGGATTGCCCATGTAGCCAGCCGGGAGTTCAATGATCCTGGCTTTGTCATGAGGACTCTGAGCGGATTGACTCGGAAAATGACATGAATTGTCTGACCCGAGACATAATGACGAGTCTTCTGGATGGCAAACACCAAAGCCAAGCACTCCTTTTCGACGGGGTTGTACCGGTGTTCGGCCCCGATGAGTGTTCGACTGAGGTAGTAGATTGCTTGCTCGAAGCCTGTATCGCTGTTTTGAGCCAGCAGAGCGCCAAGAGAATGATCCATGGCACGAACGTAGAGGAGAAATGGTTTGCCGGCGACTGGCGCTACCAGGACTGGTGGGCTTGTTAAGTAAGCCTTGATATCGTCGAAAGCCTTTTGGCACTCCTCTGTCCAGACGTAAGAGACTCCCTTCTTCATGAGCTGAGTAAAGGGTTGACATCTACCGGAGAGGTTTGCTATGAACCTCCGAATATATGCCAGACGTCCCTGTAGGCCTCGAAGTTCTCGAAGGTTCTTCGGAGAGTCCATGTTGAGGATGGCTTTGGTCTTCTCAGGATCAACATGAATGCCTTTCGCTGTGATGACAAAGCCCAAGAATTTGCCGCTAGAAACCTCCAGAAAGGATTTAGCAGGGTTCATTTTGAGTTGATGTGCCCGCATGAGATCGAAGACCGTCTTCAGGTCCTGTAGGTGATCTCCTTTGAGGCGGCTCTTGACTGCGATGTCGTCAACATAGCATTCGACTGTCTTGCGAATATGTTGACGGAAGATGGTGCTCATAGCTCGCTGGTATGTCGCACCGGCGTTCTTCAAGCCGAAGGGCATTACTGTATAGCAGAAAATACCCTTTGGAGTCCTGAATGACGTGTGTTTCGCGTCATCGGGGAACATCTTGATTTGATTGTAGCCTGAATACCCGTCCATGAAGGACATGCGCTCAAAGCCACATGTGTTGTCGATCATCACATCAGTGATTGGAAGCGGGAATTCGTCCTTCGGGCAAGCAGAGTTGAGATCCCTGAAGTCGATACAGACTCGTATCTTCCCGTTCTTCTTGGTGACAGGAACGACGTTGGCTACCCAATCCGGGTGTTGTTCCTCACGGATGAAGCCGCTGGTCAAGAGTTTGTCTACCTCCTGATCGATGGCATTCATGATGTCTGGACGGAAACGTCGCTGTTGTTGTTTGATAGGTTTGGCATCAGGTAAGATGTTCAACCTATGCATTGCGATCTGTGGGTCGAGTCCCGGCATGTCTTCATAGCTCCAGGCGAAGACGTCGATATACTCTTTAGCCAGTTGGATTAAAGATTCTCGATCTTCTCCTTCTAGGCTTTTACTAATGAAGATGGGTTTGGAAGAAGACCCATCCCCGAGGTCGATCTGCTCGACTTCGTCTTCGGTGGGAGGTTCGCGTAACTCAAAACGAGATTCCCATTGTTCTCCTAGGCGTTGGGCCCAGGGTTCTTCTTCGAAGGGTTCCGGCGCTTGGTCTTCGCTTTCATCTTTTTGAGGTTGTGCTGACGTCATGTTAGCTGACAGCACTTTCCTGAAGACTGATCCGATACTGGTATCGGAATCCCAAGTCGATGCTTCGGACGAGTGGGAATGTTCTACGTCTTCTGCATCTGAACTCTCTGGGGTTGATGGTGGCGTGACATAGCCTAACCCCCGTCGAGTCCGATTATAGTAGTCCTGTGGCTTTCCATTGGGCATTGAAAGCCGGACAGGAAGATGCCGACCCTTGCCGTAGTTTAAGCCTTTGTTGCTTTTCAGGTCGTAGCCCATCTTTTGGATGATGTGCTTTGCCGTATCTGTATACCGATAGACTTGTACTCTGCCGGTATCAGGTTTGGGCTCGATTGACGGGAGGTCCTGATGATGCTCGACTTTGCCCGAGATGATGGTGCCTTCGCCTCGGCTCCGTGGAGGGACTATGAAGACTCTTTGAGACGGGACTACTCGATTATGATGGACGGTCATTATTTGTGTTTGCAACGACCGTAGAGCGTTATCTAATGTATACATGGCATTCCAGTGTGGAAGACAAGAATAATTAAAAGACACTCTATTATTGATAAAATACGAGATCTTATCCCGTGGGATTACATTGTCAAAGGAGGGTGCCTCTACGTCAGCCGAGATATATTCACCGAGCTCTTCGTCTGTAAGAACTGGGGGCGGACTAGGAGAGTCCACCACAGCTTTGATTCCGGGGTCTGAGAGGGTTATATGAGCCTTCTCTGACACCTTGGATGACTGCGGCGGCTTGCCCTTGAGACGCACTTTGAGAGGCGCCTCGGCTGCGCCTCCGGTGAGTGGTGCCTTTCCTTGTAATTTTGTCACCAGGGGAGCCGATGTTTGAGGTGACTTTCCCTTGAGGCGTATCTTCAGGGGTGCTGTCACGCCCCAGAACCAGAATACTGGAGAGCGGGGGCAGACATAGCCAGCTACGTATATGAAATGGGTTCCATCTCGCTATACGGTCACGGCTGTCTAGATACATGAGGGTTTACTACAAGCCAACAGTCTCCTATGGTCATGAACAATGCCTAGTGTCTCAATCACAAGCAAGTAAGTAAATGTTACAAGATGTATGATCATTAAATATACAATGATAAGGCGTCCCAAATATTACATATTCGGCTGATCATGAAGCTAGTCGTTACAAAATGTTAGGACTAGCAAGAGTGTAGTCATACATGATCAACCCTAGGATCTGTTAATCATGTTACAGCCCGTAGGCAGACAGTAAGTAAAGTGCAATCGAGCTAAACAGGTGCTCGTCGGCTAAACGCCTCAAAAGAATATATTTTTACAATAGAGCGGGAGAGCCAAAAATAACCCACTCGTTGCCAGGGTTCCGTCTAGTGGCCACCATCTGGCTGGAAGGTCGGTAGATCCTCTGGAGCTGCTCCGAAATCTGGCCACACAAAACCAGCTGGGTCAGACCCCAGAAAGAGCAAGTGCCACAAAGGAGGCTTCACTTAAGAACTAAAACCAGCAATCAGCACAGTAATATAAATATAAATAAAATAAGGACTGGAATAAAAGGAAACATATCAGGATGATATACGACGAGATAACCATGGAACTATTCAGATAGCCAGGCTACAACCCGTAAACCAAACAAAGACCGGGGTTGTAACCCTTCGTCTGAACGGAGCTTGGTTTCTCACCATTTATCGGTAAAATAAATACAAGCATTCTGGTCATTCAATAGTCTGGAACAGGGTCAGGGCAAGACTAGACTGGTTAGACTCCATCCAATCACTTCACGGCCAAGCAAGAATTACGGCTTGATACTTTAACTAACTAGGGTTGTCACAAGCCTAATTACTAACAAGATGCAGTGAGATTATTCCACAGCCACAAGCCCTGCAGACCATCCAGGTTCCCCGGGTTAAAAGATTAGAGTTGAATTCAGGTGGGTACATCGTCCAGGAAACGAATATACCCTTAGGTAGCTTGAAGGGTGCAACACATGACAGTGTGCTGGAAATGTGCCCTACTCGACGGCAGGCTACAGATCCCAAGGCGTGCCCAGGTAACGGGATTGCCTGTAGCTGGGAAATCACTTCATGACTAATGTGTTAATCTAGTTATTAACCTTAGTCCATTTCAATAGGTACTCCTGACCATGGTACTCAGGAGCTCCCTCCCTAGACATGATGCAAGACAGGACTGGTTTATTTATACAGACACAATCACCCACGGTGTCCAGGATTAATTATACAGGTCATGTCATGTCAGGTAGCCGTCGCAACAGCTATTCGAGATAATCATGTCAGGTAATCATGTCAAGTGTACTAGTCAGGAGTGCGCCACGACGGGCCACTATCAGGTCATGTCATGTTACTTATGTCAGGAGTGCACCACTACGGGTCACTGTCGCACCACTACGGGTCACTGTCGCATCATGCTCATTACAGGGCTATAAAAGATCAAGGGTAATCAGGCTACGCTCAAGCCAGGCTATGCTCAGGCTAGCGTACGCCCAGGTCTGCGTACCAAAGGATCCATACACTTCCAATGGGAAGCGTACGCAAGGGTCAGCGTACACAAGGGCACGCTCAAGCTACAGGTCAGCGTACGCTCAAGCTAGCGTACGCTCAAGACTGCGTACGCTCGAGCTAGCGTACGAAAGGGCCAGCGTACGCCTTGCTCGCTTAAGCTAGCATACCAAGGCACGTGTACGCTCAAGACACACTGCCAACAGGCAGCGTATTAAGGTGAGCGTACGCTCACTAAAGAGCAGCATACGAAAGCTAGCGTACGCTCGCTAAACAGCAGCATACGAAGGCTAGCGTACGCTCCCTAAACAGCAGCGTACGAAGGCTAGCATACGCTCGCTAAACAGCAGCGTACGAAGGCTAGCGTACGCTCACTAAACAGCAGCGTACGAAAGCTAGCGTACGCTCGCTAAACAGCAGCGTACGAAGGCTAGCGTACGCTCGCTAAAGAGCAGCGTACGAAGGCTAGCGTACGCTCGCTAAACAGAGCGTACAGCTCAGCGACATAAGCTAAAAAGCTAGCTCACTGTTCACTGTCTTCTCCAAATGGCAAGAACAGCAAGAACTCTAAAGTTGAATCTAAGCTTCCATTGTCCATATCTTGGTCAAAACAAGTCCAAATCCAACTTTCCAAGGGTCAAAATTGGGTAGAATGAGATGCTCTAAAACATGGAACCATCAAAACTTGAAAACAAGGAAGTTTAATAGATCAAAACCATCAAAATCCGAAAATAACAAAACTCTAGATCTACAACAATTAAAGCCTCAAAATGGAAAATGGCAAGTTCTAATGTGGTTTAGAATCATGAGGAGAAGCTAATGAAACCATCAAAAGAAGTTCTCTTGTGGAAGCAAGTTGCACTTGCCTATGGTGTTCTTGGTTGGTGGAGAAGAGTAATGGTGGGGGAAGGAGAAGTAAATGAGAATTATGGAGAGAGAGAAAGAAGAATGGCAATAAATATCAAAGGTGATGGTAGGTAGGGGGGTTGTGGTGGAAATAAAGGAGAAGCATAGGCTAAGGTGTTCCACCCTTGGCCCATGATGAACCAAGCATTGGGCCGGCCGAACCAAGCCAACCCAAACCGAGAGTTAAACCAAGCCGAGAGCTAAACAAGGAATAAGCAAATACAAGTTTAAATACGTATACGTATTCCAAATACGTAATACGAACAACAGGCATTACAACTCTACCCACCTTAAAAGAATTCCGTCCTCGGAATTTAATTAAGAGGCTAGAGGGACAAGAACAAGCTATACTATTCACAGGCAATTATACTAGGCAATCAATCAATCATGCAAGCAAGGAATTGATGGCATGAGGCATAAGAAAGACATTATACCTCACGAGTCAAACAAGTCGGGATATCGCGATCGGATATCATCCTCACGCTCCCACGTTGACTCACCCAAAGAGTGATGACCCCAAGCAACTCGGACTAACTTGATAGTCTTGTTCTTGAGGATCTTCTCTCTTCGATCCAATATAGACACGGGCCTCTCCTCATACGAAAGGTTGGTACCAACAACCAATTCCGAATGATCCAGGATGTGGCTCGGGTCCGGGATGTACCGTCGTAATTGGGATACATGGAACACGTCATGCACCTCGCTTAACGACGGTGGAAGAGCGAGACGATAGGATACATCTCCTACTCGCTCCAGAATATCAAACGGTCCTATATACCTGGGACTAAGCTTGCCCCGTACGCTGAAACGAATGACGCCACGGTTAGGCAAAATCTTCAGGAATACATGATCGCCGACCGAGAACTCGAGAGGGCGCCGATGAGAATCGGCCCAATGGTACTGGCAATCTTGGGCAACTCGAAGATGATCTCTGACCCTTCTGACCACTTCAACGGTCTGAGCAATCATTTCTGGACCAAGCATCTGCCTCTCTCCGACATCATCCCAGGCTAGCAGGGATCTACACTTCCTGCCATACAGTGCCTCGAACGGTGCCATCTGGATACTGGCCTGGAAACTGTTATTGTACGAGAATTCCACCAGGTGCAAGTGATCTTCCCATGAACCACCGAAGTCAAGTGTGCAAGACCGTAACATGTCTTCAAGAGTCTGGATCGTGCGCTCCGACTGGCCATCTGTCTGCGGGTGATATGCTGAACTGAACTGGAGGCGAGTCCCCAAACTCTCCTACAGGCTACGCCAAAAGTGCGACGTAAATCTTGAATCTCGGTCCGAGGTGATACTGACTGGCACACCGTACAATCTGACAATCTGCCTGAGGTACATCTCTGCTAACTGAGCCGTCGACTGACCAACTCTGAATGGAAGAAAGTGAGCCACCTTCGTGAGCCTGTCAACTATAACCCAGATAGCATCTCTACCAGCTGGGGATCTAGGTAGTCCAGTCACAAAATCTATGGTCACATGCTCCCACTTCCATTCTGGAATCGGTAAGGGCTGAAGAAGTCCAGCCGGTCTCTGATGTTCGACTTTAACTTGTTGGCAAACCAAATACCGAGAGACAAACCGAGCTATCTCCCGCTTCATACCATTCCACCAGAAATGCTGCCGGATATCACGGTACATCTTCGTGCGGCCGGGATGGATGGAATACTGCGAACTGTACGCCTCTGACATGATCTCCTGTCTGATATCTCCACTGGGTACACAAAGACGCTTACCATGTCGAAGTGTACCATCCTCATGAATACATAACTCTGGTCTTCGTCCTGCTTCACACTCTGCTCTGAGTCACTGAAGCCTGGAATCTGCCGACTGCGCCATCCGGATCCTCTCGACTATAGTGGACTGAACTTGCATATTGGCCATCAATGCCACACTGGAAGGGAGAACGACTTCAATACCCATCTTCTGAAGATCTGCTAACAGCTCTGGTTGCGCTGTTAGGAAATAAGCTCCGGCTCTCCTGCTCAATGCATCTGCTATGACATTGGCCTTCCCAGGATGATACTGCAAGCTGACATCATAATCCACAAGAAGCTCCAGCCACCTCCTCTGACGCATGTTAAGATCCTTCTGGATGAAAACATACTTCAGGCTCTTGTGGTCGGTAAAAATTTCTACCCTATCTCCGTACAAGTAGTGCCTCCATAACTTAAGTGCAAACACCACTGCTGCCAGCTCCAAGTCATGGGTTGGGTAATTCCTCTCATGATCACGAAGTTGTCGTGACGCATAAGCTATCACCTTCCCATGCTGCATCAGAACACATCCTAAATTTCTGCCTAAAGCATCACAGTACACTGAGAATCCTCCGGTTCCATCTGGAAGCGTGAGAATAGGAGCTGTTATCAGGCCTCGCTTCAACTGCTCAAAAAAACTCTGATATTCTGCTGTCCAAGCAAACTATGCATCCTTGCGGGTCAACTGGGTCAATGGCGCTGAAATCCGAGCAAAATCTGAAACAAACTACCGGTAGTAGCCGGCCAATCCAAGAAAACTACGAACCTCTGCAACTGTGCTGGGCACCGGCCATGACTCAATAGCCACGATCTTCTGGGGATCCACTTCCACTCCTCCTCTGGTGATGATATGATCCAAGTACGAAATGCGATCGAGTCAGAACTCGCATTTACTGAACTTGGCATATAACTGGTGCCCTCTGAGAGTCTGAAAAACCACACGAAGATGCTGCTCATGCTCTGTCTCACTCTTGCTGTAGAACAGAATGTCATCCAAGAACACGATCACAAACTGATCCAAGTAAGGCATGAAGATGCGATTCATGAGGTCCATGAATACTGCCGGCACATTGGTTGCTCCAAAAGGCATAACAAGGAACTCCCAATACCCATATCTCGATTTAAAAGCCGTCTTCGGGATGTCCTGCTCTCTGACTCTGATCTGATGATAACCTGAGCGCAAATCAATCTTCGAGAATACTGATGCCCCCTTGAGTTGATCAAACAAGTCATCTATCCTCGGAAGAGGGTATCTGTTCTTGATTGTCACTGAGTTCAAGGTACGATAATCAACACATAACCTGAACGTACCATCCTTCTTTTTCACAAGAAGCATCGGGGCTCCCCAAGGCGATCCACTAGCACGAATGAATCCCTTGGTTCTGAGTTCTTTAATCATCTTGTACAATATCTCCAACTCTGACGGCACCATCCTGTAGACTCTCTCTGACACTGGGGCTGTCCCGGGAATCAAGTCTATAGTGAACTCGATCTCCCGCTCCGGAGGCATACCTGGAAGTTCTTCTGGGAAAACATCTGGAAACTCATCCACTATCCTGGGCAACTGAACTGCTGCTACTGCCATCCCCAATATCGGAGGAGAAGGCTCAACCTCGCCTCGAGAGAAAGAAAACTCTGGCTCTCCTGGAAGGCTAAAAACAACTCTACCAATATGGCAGTCTATCCTAGCATACTGGTTCCTCAACCAATCCATCCCTAGGACCACATCATAATCGGCCATCGGGAACTCTATCAATCTAGCGGGGAATTCCCTACCGTAAACTACGATCCGACACGAGGAAACACTCTATCTACTCCCACAAGTCTGTTACCAGTAAGTATATTAAGCCTTACTGATAATGACTCGGGCTCCAATCCTATCCGTGTCGCGAATCGTGCAGATATAAATGAATGCGATGCACTAGAATCAAATAAAGCTGAAGCTGGAAAGGAGTTGACGAGAATAGTACCTGCCACTACCTCTCCTGGTGCCAATCCTTCCTCCACGGTCATCACCATAGCCTGACCGTGCCCTCGGGGTGCTGGTCCCCTCTGCTAAAATCCTCGCTGTCTGCTCTGACTCTGGGCTTAGACTTGTACATACTGCTGGGGGTTCTGCTGCTGGAACACTTGGGTCTGAGGCGGCAAGGGCCTCGGCAATGGATACTGCTGCTGATGGACCGGAGCTGGTCCTCTCACCGAAGAGCTAGAAAGGTTGGACGAGGATGAACCACCCCCTTTTGGGCAGGATCCAACCCTATAGTCTGGTGCTCCACAAGCCAGACACAATCCCTGTGCCCTGCGACATTCTGCCACCACATGGCCTGGCTTCCCACAATGAGAACAACCCACTGTGGAAGATTGCTTCTGCTTCTGCTGCTGCTGCTGAGGGTACGTCAGAGTTGAATGCTGAACCGACGTCATTGAAGCTGCTCGCCTCGGAGCTCCAATAGTCAAAGCCCTGGCTGCCGGGACTGGGGCTGAAGATTGATTCATCTGGCCGTGAGATCTCTTCCGACCTCCGGTCCTGTCCACGATCCTCTGGGAGGTATACTCATGCCTCCGGGCTGCTCTCAAGACTGTATCAAAATTCTGATGCTCAAACTGCTCAACTGCTAACAAGATCTCCAGGTGAAGTCCCTGCTGGAATTGCTGGGCTCTATCATACTCGGTTGCCACCAAGGTGGGAGCAAACCGACTGAGTCTCGAAAACTCGGCCGCATATCCATCGACCGTCCTGCCTCCTTGCTTCAGATTGGTGAACCTGGTCTGCAGATCATACCGAGCCACGACATCGAAATACTGGTTTGGAATCTCTCTCTGAATACTGCCCAAGGAATGGGTGCTGCTAACCCAACGGCCTGCGCTGTCCACCAGCTGCGGGCAAGATCTAACAACTGCAGGCGCACCACGGCTACCTTCTCGTTCTCTGGAGTCTTGGCTGCTTCTAGAACCACCTCTGTGTCCTGAAGCCATGCATCTGACGCGATAGCATCTTCACTACCGTCAAAGAATGGAGGGTTCAAGCGGTTGAAGCTGTTGGCCGCGCTGTTACCCTGATGACCACCCCGGGTCAAGGCATCCGCCACTGCCTGTTGCAAGGCATCTCCACAACGATCTTGAGAAGCTATCAAGGTCCTGACGAGACCTACCAAAGTGCCGTCATCATGTTCTGCAGGTTAAACTGGCTGGACTGGTGGCTCTCCGCCAGAAGGCACGACTCTGGAGGCTACTCCGGAATGCTGGGCTTGATCTCCAGGTTGCTGCTGGTCCGCGGGAGGTGCTCCGCCTTGCTGATCGGCCGGGTCAGGTACTATACCGCTGAAGAAGACGACATAGGAAACAATAAGGAAGGACCAGGACAGATCAACGATACAAGCATATGATCAGGACAAGAATCTAGGGATTCAGAAGATATAAGCAGAGATCAAGGACGAATACTGATTGAGACATCTATTCGGTAAACCCTCACATATCTTGATTTACAAGACCTGCATGGGCCACCACTTAAACCATGTCACGCCCCAGAACCAGAATACTGGAGAGCGGGGGCAGACATAGCCAGCTACGTATATGAAATGGGTTCCATCTCGCTATACGGTCACGGCTGTCTAGATACATGAGGGTTTACTACAAGCCAACAGTCTCCTATGGTCATGAACAATGCTTAGTGTCTCAATCACAAGCAAGTAAGTAAATGTTACAAGATGTATGATCATTAAATATACAATGATAAGACGTCCCAAATATTACATATTCGGCTGATCATGAAGCTAGTCGTTACAAAATGTTAGGACTGGCAAGAGTGTAGTCATACATGATCAACCCTAGGATCTGTTAATCATGTTACAGCCCGTAGGCAGACAGTAAGTAAAGTGCAATCGAGCTAAACAGGTGCTCGTCGGCTAACGCCTCAAAAGAATATTTTTTTACAATAGAGCGGGAGAGCCAAAAATAATCCACTCGTTGCCAGGGTTCCGTCTAGTGGCCACCATCTGGCTGGAAGGTCGGTAGATCCTCTGGAGCTGCTCCGAAATCTGGCCACACAAAACAGCTGGGTCAGACCCCAGAAAGAGCAAGTGCCACAAAGGAGGCTTCACTTAAGAACTAAAACCAGCAATCAACACAGGAATATAAATATAAATAAAATAAGGACTGGAATAAAAGGAAACATATCAGGATGATATACGACGAGATAACCATGGAACTATTCAGATAGCCAGGCTACAACCCGTAAACCAAACAAGGACCGGGGTTGTAACCCTTCGTCTGAACGGAGCTTGGTTTCTCACCATTTATCGGTAAAATAAATACAAGCATTCTGGTCATTCAATAGTCTGGAACAGGGTCAGGGCAAGACTAGACTGGTTAGACTCCATCCAATCACTTCACGGCCAAGCAAGAATTACGGCTTGATACTTTAACTAACTAGGGTTGTCATAAGCCTAATTACTAACAAGATGCAGTGAGATTATTCCACAGCCACAAGCCCTGCAGACCATCCAGGTTCCCCGGATTAAAAGATTAGAGTTGAATTCAGGTGGGTACATCGTCCAGGAAATGAATGTACCCTTAGGTAGCTTGAAGGGTGCAACACATGACAGTGTGCTGGAAATGTGCCCTACTCGACGGCAGGCTACAGATCCCAAGGCGTGTCCAGGTAACGGGATTGCCTGTAGCTGGGAAATTACTTCATGACTAATGTGTTAATCTAGTTATTAACCTTAGTCCATTTCAATAGGTACTCCTGACCGTGGTACTCAGGAGCTCCCTTTCTAGACATGATGCAAGACAGGACTGGTTTATTTATACAGACACAATCACCCACGGTATCCAGGATTAATTATACAGGTCATGTCATGTCAGGTAGCCGTCGTAACAGCTATTCGAGATAATCATGTCAGGTAATCATGTCAAGTGTACTAGTCAGAAGTGCGCCACGACGGGCCACTATCAGGTCATGTCATGTTACTTATGTCAGGAGTGCACCACTATGGGTCACTGTCGCGTCATGCTCAATTATCAAATTACAACATATCAAGTAAGTTCGTGATTATCAAGTTTAGGACAAAAGGCGTACACAAGGGCACGCTCAAGCTACAGGTCAGCGTACGCTCAAGCTAGCGTACGCTCAAGACTGCGTACGCTTGAGCTAGCGTACGAAAGGGCCAGCGTACGCCTTGCTCGCTTAAGCTAGCGTACCAAAGCATGCGTACGCTCAAGACACACTGCCAACAGGCAGCGTATTAAGGTGAGCGTACGCTCACTAAAGAGCAGCGTACGAAAGCTAGCGTACGCTCGCTAAACAGCAGCGTACGAAGGCTAGCGTACGCTCCCTAAACAGCAGCATACGAAGGCTAGCGTACGCTCGCTAAACAGCAGCGTACGAAGGCTAGCGTACGCTTACTAAACAGCAGCGTACGAAAGCTAGCGTACGCTCGCTAAACAGCAGCGTACGAAGGCTAGCGTACGCTCGCTAAACATAGCGTACAGCTCAGCGGCATAAGCTAAATAGCTAGCTCACTGTCACTGTCTTCTCCAAATCGCAAGAACAGCAAGAACTCTAAAGTTGAATCTAAGCTTCCATTGTCCATATCTTGGTCAAAACAAGTCCGAATCCAACTTTCCAAGGGTCAAAATTGGGTAGAATGAGATGCTCTAAAACATGGAACCATCAAAACTTGAAAATAAGGAAGTTTAATAGATCAAAACCATCAAAATCCGAAAATAGCAAAACTCTAGATCTACAACAATTAAAGCCTCAAAATGGAAAATGGCAAGTTCTAATGTGGTTTAGAATCATGAGAAGAAGCTAATAAAACCATCAAAAGGAGTTCTCTTGTGGAAGCAAGTTGCACTTGCCTATGGTGTTCTTGGTTGGTGGAGAAGAGTAATGGTGGGGGAAGGAGAAGTAAATGAGAATTATGGAGAGAGAGAAAGAAGAATGGCAATAAATATCAAAGGTGGTGGTAGGTAGGGGGGTTGTGGTAGAAATGAAGGAGAAGCATAGGCTAAGGTGTTCTACCCTTGGCCCATGATGAACCAAGCATTGGGCCGGCCGAACCAAGCCAACCCAAACCGAGAGTTAAACCAAGCCGAGAGCTAAACAAGGAATAAGCAAATACAAGTTAAAATACGTATACGTATTCCAAATACGTAATACGAACAACAGGCATTACAGATGCTTCGCGAGCCGGTGCTTTCCCTGATAGCTTGATGCTCATTGGAGGCGCCTTCTGGGGTAGTTTTCCCTTCAGTCAGATTTTCAAGGGGACGTCGGGAGTCGTCTCAGGTTCCATGTCCGGCTCTGTTGCCGTCTCTGCCTCATCATCAGCGTTGTTGGCTTCCTCCTCGTCAATGGGTTTGTACAAGTCGGAATCGATGAAGTTGGCTTCAATCCCTTTGAAAGGATCGATGTCTGCAAACTCCGTCCGGATGACGCCATTAGTGGATACATACTTCATGCACTGGTGGAGCGTGGAGGGCACCACCATGTACTCGTGTAGCCATGGTCGTACTCATGTAGCCATGGTCGACCGAGCAGGATGTTGTAGTTGACCTCGGCATCTACCACATAACAAGTCACCTCAGTTTTGAGGCTGCTAATGTGGCACTTCAGTCGGATCTTGTCCAGTGGCTCGCTCTTGCTAGCGTTGAAGCCACTGATTGTTGTATTGGAGGGCGCCAGCGGTACATCGGGATCCCCAGCTTAGATAGCAGCGCCTTCGGGATGATGCTTAGGGAAGACCCATGATCGATCTGAATTCGGCTCACCTTGACCGAGCCAATGTACCCTGTGTAATACAGCGGTCGGTTATGTCGGTGATGCTTGAGCAGCATGTCTTGTTGGGTGAAAGTTATGTTTGGGATAACTTCCGAGCAATGACAGTGCGCACAAGTAGTTGGGAGGTCTTCAGGCTGCTTGACCTGACTGAGAAAGGATTCAGCGTCCTTCAGAGCTTCGCAGAGAGCTTCTCGGGAGTCTTTAGAAAGACGCAGGAGCTCGAACAAAGACAGGCGTGCATGTGTACTGGCTAGTTGTGCCAGAATGTCAAAGTTGTGAGGCTTGGACAGCCCCGAAGCATTCTCCTTCCGTAGAGGTCTGTCAAAATGGGCCTCCACCTGCTTCTGCTTATTGGCTGCTGAGGGCTTAGATGGACCCTCCTCAGGGATGGTGCTAGGAGGCACCACCTCGGCGGTGGCTTCGCCGGACTGGGAGTTCTGTTGTGCATATGTTTGCACTGGAAGCGCCTCTTCTGTTGAAGAAGAGACGGTGCAGCAAGACTTGATCTTCCTGCCTTTTGATTTGGAGGTAGGGCGTACCTCCGATTGAGTCACCTCGAAGACGAGGTCGGGGTGAACCCAGAGGACCTCTCCTCGAGATGTGGTGAGCGGGGTGAGTCCACTCACATTGTCACGGGTAGGTGGTAAGTTTACCACCTCCATTGTCGCCTTAGGGATGGGGACGACGCCATCTTGTGTGGTAGTTGGCGGCAAGGTGCCGAACTGAAGCGAAACCACATTGGCTGACACCGTCTTCTCTTCATAGTCGATAGAGATTACATTCACATTGATCATGTGCTGGATGTAATTCTTGAGGACGTAACAGTCCTTGGTCGGATGTCCGACAAACCGATGGTAGTGACAGTACCTCGGGTTGTCCACTTTCCCGACTTTATTGGGCTATTTTGGGTCCGGTAGCTTGATCTTGTCACCCTGCTTTAGTATCTCGAACAGTTGCAGGGTGTCGTCATCATTGAATGAATAAACCTCTTTGGGTCTCGGTGCCAGTGGAGGTTTCTGAGTAGGCGCAGATGCGCCTTTCGAGGCATTAACAGTCAATGCATGTTTCCCCTTTGCTTCTCGTCCGAAGCTGTTAGCTGCAGATTTTTTTCCCTTATCGTCAAAGGCGGGGAAGCTGACACCCAGAAGACGTGCATTGGCCGCTTTCTTTTCTGCAACTTCAGCTTCGATGATCAGGAGCTCCAGTCAGGAGGGGGAGTAGAGTTGAGCCAGAGCTTCACTGCAGGCAACATGTTCATGCTGCAAGCGGAAAGGAGCGCATGTTCTGGCATGCCTGGAGGTAGCCTGAAGCAGGCCTGTCGAAAGCGTTCGATGAACACCCGAATCGTTTCCTTTTCTTCTGGCGTATCTCTATGAGAGACGCCATCGTCATGTCTTTCCCGTCGTCATAGAAGCGGTCGAGGAAGAGGCGCGTCAGGTCGTCGAAGGACGATATGGAATTGTCGGGGAGACTGCAGTACTAGTCATACGCCACCCCTTTCAGGGCCCCGACAAAGATACTGGTGAGGAGCGCGTCCTCCTTTGGAAGATGCCCTGTCTGTGACTGGAAGTATGTCAGGTACCGTCGCGGAGAGTCCTTCCCGTCGTATGGGGTGAGTGTTTATGGTTTATACGTTGGGGGATAAACCACCTTGTTCCACTCGAGGGGATAAGGCTGGGGAATGCCCATCTTCTGGCGTCCCTCTTGCCTGTTCTTGGACTCGAAGCGCTCCCGCAGGTCTTTGATCATTTCGACCACATCCTCCGTAGAGCTAGGAGTCGGGGAAGGAGGTACCATCTGGATTGGAGCGTTTGAGGGCTCCGAGGTCCGAGGTGCTTCTGTATCCGAGGGTGCCCGTTGGAGGGGCACACTCGACTCCCCATTAATTCCTGGGTCAGGACCAGTTGAAGGTGTCCTGATCAAGGCTGACCACATCTCAAACACTGCTTGAGTCAGTGCTTGCATAGAGACAGAGAGGGTTTTGAGTCCTCCCTCTAATGAGTCTATGCACTGGACTATGTCCTGTGACGGCGCATCAGACTCGACATCATCCCCAGCCATGTATACTGTCCTAACACGGCCAGGAGTGGATGGATGGATTGAGGCTTCGCTTTCGGCCTCACTCTCATGCGGGAGAGTTACTTCTCCTGGTGTTTGGCCACCCCCAGCCACATTCTGGAGTTCATCTTCAATAGGCGCATCTGCAAGGGTCTGATTGCCCTCAGCTCCGTCTTGAAGGACCTCTTCGATTCCAGAACTACCCCGACGGTGTCCTGGAGGACCTCCTAATTTTGAGGGGCTTCAGGGAGACTAGCCTCGCCTTGATGATGAAGATCCGCCGCAGCTGTGCTTTGGACATCTTCGTCTTCGGAAGGAGGCTCGACAAGGATCTGGCTACCCCCAGCTTCCTCTAAGAACTTCTTCCTCGACCGAGTGCCTTCAAACACTCCAGAGGTCGAGACAGCTGCCTTGGTTTTCCTCGGCCGGCTTTTGGATGAGGACGAAGAATTGGCAGTCGGCTTCCGGATTGACGAGGAGTTGGAGATCACGTTGCATGAAGCAACCTTTGGTTCCTCTTCTGTTGGCACCTTCGTCCCAAGGCGACGTCGGAGAGGTGTCGATGATTACAGCCGTTGGAAGACCGACTGTCTTGGTGGAGCTGCCGCCTTGCAACAGCAGTTGATGGTGACCACCGCACAAGTATGCCCCGTGAGAGGCGTATCGTGCTTGTTGGTCGACTCTTCTGACCGGCGCTTGTGAGTGATCACGTTGCGCAGGTCATTAGAGGAGAGTGGTGCCTTCACACCCCCTTCAGACGTATGGCAAGGCAAACGCCGGGGTGGTCAGGTGAGTGCTGCGCCCCCTGATCTAATACCAAGCAGGCATCACGATCAGTAGTGGGGGAACCACAACATTTGAAGCGACTTGAACGAACCTCAAACGCACAACCAGAGGAGGCGCGGGAGTTCAAGACCACCGAGTTTGCCTTACTCGACTTGGTTGTGCGTGCAGTAGATGCGCCCAAGCGAGATGAGGATTTTGAAGGTCGACTCGTTGTTGGTACAGGAGCACCTGAGTCAACCTTGTACAACTTGCCATCGGCAGCGCGTGATTGTAAGCGCGTGCCTCTGGCCTGCTGCTGGCATAGCACTTTTATGGCGCATGGCCCGTGCCGCCTTAGATTTCTTCGTACTAGCCCGTGGGGCGCATAGTACTCAGCATCCAACTTCTCCTCGCTATTACAGCGAGTGAGTCTGTCAAAGACAGAGGCTCTTTGTGGCGCATCAGAGGTGATGCGCGGGGCATTGGCTGTACCCCTGCTCTGTCGACGCATCTTCCTCGCCTGAGAGGGAGATAGCTGGGGAACGTGGTCGACCGCATGCTTCCCTAAGAGATGCGCCGCATCGGCGGGCGCACCTTGGTTGCTGAGAACGTCAGCAGGAAGGGAAGGCTAGATTGCTGCATCCCCTTCAGTGGTGGTGCCCGAGGCGTCGACCTTGCGCACCCAGGCCGTACGGATCTTCTTCGGCTTTGGCAGCCGCTTCGAAGGACTCACACTTCCTTCAGAAATGAACTCCTCGTACGCCTGTTGATTGAGGCGCACGACCAGCATCTTGTGGGATGAGCCCACCTTCACGTCATCGGCCTGTGACACGACTTTCGGAAGAGGAGAAAGAAGTCCCCAGCAGAGTCGCCAGCTTGTTTGCCATTAAAATTGTTTGATTGAAAACTTTAAAACAAACAGAACAGTGTTACAATGTAGGACTTAGATGTAGTCCTAGGAGTACACTTTTGTTTAAGCTGGGTCCTTAGTGCCAATGGAGCGAGTGGTAATGCGTTGACTCCGTTGACGGGCTGACGACGGTTATCGGTTCTCTGAAGGTGTGGATTGCTCTGGGTGCTAGAGCTTGCTGAGAGGAGAAAGACGTTGAGTGTCTGTATCTGCCTCTCTGATGATTCCTTGTATGTTCGTTGTGGATTATGTCTGTGTGTGTGTGAAGGAGACGATCCTTCTATTTTAGTTTTGCAGGCTGGCTGCTCATGCGCGCATGTGGGATGCGTCGGTGTTGGGGCCACGTGGAGGTTGCTGATGGAGGCGCATAGATGAGCCCTGATTGGGGAGAGAACTCTTCATACTGCTGTTGTGAGCCGGCACGTAGCAGAGGAGAAGATCTTTCTGTTGCTGAAATCTTGGACGAGTTGAGTCAAAGGACATGTGTCATCGACCCATGGCTCAAAGATCTCGGATTTGGTGGGGGGAAGTAATCTGGTGAGCTGCGCCTTGATTGGGCGCAGGAGGAGGCTGCGGCTCATAACCTTTAGGGGTTACAAACCGTTTAGAGCGCATGGCTTTTGAGACGCATGCAGGCGACTTTCCTTCTGTCTTTCGGGATCAGAGATCAGTCTGGGGCGTATGGCTTTTGAGGCGCATACAAAGCTTCAACTGGAGACTCTTCTTCTCTTTAGGGATCAATGAAGAGTCTGAGGCGCACAGCTTTTGAGGCGTATGCTGGTTTGGACGCACGGCCGTAGAGGCGCTTGGCGATTTGGACGCATGGCCGTAGAGGCGCATGCGGATGGCCACGTGGCAGTAGCCGTCGGAATAGAGTCATGATGATGCTGACGTTGCCGACGCTTCGTTCTCTGAAAAAGTTGTCAACTATTCAAACTTTGGGAAGCGTGCTGCCAACTCTGGTGTCAGTTCAGCATTTAATGTTTGTGACGTTCGATGGACAGCTGAGTGGACACATTGGTTGGTGTTCCACTCGGTATGGAGATGTGAGGGGACGCATCCTCTGTGATGCGTCGGATACTGTAGGGCGCGTCTGTGTGATGCGCCTGATGCTGGAGGGCGCGTCCATGTGATGTGCTGTTTGGCTGGCGCATCCGACATGTCCTTTAATGATGCGGCTATCTCGCTCCTCGAGTGCTAAAAATAGCCGTTTGGCTGAATTCGAGGCGTCCGGTTCATCCATTTAATGCAAATTCATTGCACAGAATTCGGAGAGTCATCCACTTGGCGCATGGGTTTGATTTGCCCGGCCTATAAATAGTAGCATGGAGAGAAGGTTTGCTCATCGTTCCCTCACGTACTTCCAACATGAACTTGGATATGCGGGTGCATTCTGTTGACGAAGTGCTCCCGAGGGTGAAGATGAGACGTCGTGTTGTCTTCGATGCACTTGAAGGTGACTGTTACATCCAAAAGACGGAGTCGAGGGCTTCTGAGATAGGCGGAAGGTGCCTGTTGCATCCAAAGATAGGGATGTTCGGGCCTCATCTCCATTGTTCCGGAAGAGCCGTAGATCGGAATGGCGGTGCTAGGCTCTCTCTTCCTTCAAAGTGGGTGCCGCCCACTTTGATTGTGTTGAAAGCTCCTTGTGCCATGATTTCGATCACGGTCTTTTTTGGTCTTTGGAGGCTCTTTCGAAGCCTTCCCTGGCCACAGCTTTGCCGTGCTCTTCTCTTCCTTGGTTCCAGCCAGAGGTTAAATGCTTTGTGTAATCGAAGCCCTTATCAGGTGACCCTGGCTGGAAGAGCAGCACATAACTGGGCTCTGCTCGGCCAGGTGAGCCTGGTTGGAAGAGTGCTGCTGAAGGGATGCACATAACTGAGCTGGATGCACATAACTGAGCTGCTGAAGAGATGGTGGGATGCGCCTGGCTGGAGGCGCATGGCATTTGCTGCGCCTAACTGACAGCGCATGGTGACTGCTGTGCCTATCGGAAGGCGCATGGTGGCTGCTGCGCCTATCTGGAGGCGTATGGTGGCCGCTGCGCCTATCTAGAGGCGCATGGTGGCCGCTGGCTGTAGATCTAGGATCTTTCTTTTGTAGAAATTCTCCTTTGTACAACCTTTTCTAGCCATGTAATAGACTTTTATATATAAATAAAAAGTCCTTCTTCGAATGGCTTATTTGATTTTGTTGTCTGAGTTCTGGCGCATATAGTGCCTGGCGCATGGGCTTTCTGGCTGTGAAATTCCATGCTTCTACAGAAAGAACCTGGGACCAACCCTGTCACAGAACAACTGGTATGCACCTTGCTAGCAACCATGGACTTCAGATGGTTATTATAACGGATGTTCCCCACGAACATCCCACTCCTGGTAGGGGTTAGAGTCCCCTCCATCTTCCGGTCCAAAGGGAGCATATTGAAACAAGATAATGGAAAGTGTCGCTCCATCTGAGGGATGCGGATCGCCATCCCGTTAGAAACAAAATTCTAATCCTCCGACACCTTCAGAACATGATCATTCTCCATGGTCAAGGCGTCTCCAAAAAAGAACGCAGGCTTCAAAAACTCTCCTTCGAATTTCCCAGAGTTCATCATAGCATTAAGGAAATGGAAAGGCTGATTCTTGATGGCATTCAATCTGGCCATAGGCTCATCGCTCGAAAACTGATCCGCCACGTGCTGAACAATATGGTCGTACCTATAGCCGAGAGCAGCTTGAGCGCTACCCACCAAGAGTTCTCCGGCGGCGTTAACCGACAAATTCACTGAAAAACAGACAAAGAAAAAAATAAGTTAAACAGAGAATAAAAAAGAGCTGATTAGGTGTTTTCAAACCACATGCGGCTCAAGAAAATATCCATGCCCCCCATGAAGTTCTCAGAAGTCTTATGCGGCTCCAAAAAGCCCCATGTGGCTCTAGTTCAGAAGACCGCTTATGCGGCTCCGTACAATAAAAGTCTATGCGCCACCTATGCGGTTTCACTAATAAGGCGCACATACAGACACAATGGTTTTTCTTATGCGGTTCGCAGCTTAGCCGTGGGGCGAACATACGATTTACAAAGGCTCGTGCATAAAGTATGCGACGTAGCCATGGCGGTTGGGGTTCCTTAATTCATACATTGTCCTTACCAACAATGGGGGGATGGACGTCAGGATGAACAGCAGGCACGACGACGGGCGGGGCAGCAACCGCACCCAAGGTGGAAGTGGAGGCCGCCTTCTTGCCCTTCACTGCCACGATCTTCTTGGGAGCCATCAATTATCGAAGAAAAGAAAGGCAAGAGAGATAAGAGAAGAAAGAAAATAAAGAAGTCTTCTCTCTCTTCAAACCCCTCCTATTTATAGGAGGAGGGGAGAAGGCGGACACGTGGGCCAATGACCGACTCTTGAAGAGCGAAACCGACTCCTTGGGTTTCGTCTCCAGGATTCACCCAAGGCATCAAATCCAAAAATATTTAATGAACTGACCCTTGAGATTCCCCCTACAAAGACGGCGCCGAAGCAACTTGGAGATAAATAAAGACCCGCACACGTGGACGGGACCATCTATGCGGCTAACACACCCCCTGCGGCTGAAACAGTCATGCGAATAACACATCCAAGCAGCCAGAATTCTTATGCGGTCAGGATTGCATATGGGGCCAATACAGCCATGCTTCTTGTTCAAAGTATTTCAATTTTACAAATTGAAACTTTGAAGGGGGTCCTGTAGAAGCATGGAAAATACTAAAGAAATTGACTCATGCGGCCAAGAAAAACCCATGCGGCTCAGAAAACGCATGCGGCTCAGGGAGTCATGCGGCATAATGAGCTATGCGGCCGGAGGCATTCCATGCGGCTCAGAAGACATGTGGCGTGACAGTGCTCCCCTCCGATCCATGCTGTATTAATTGCTTTGACGGCTGACCCCTCTGAAAAGTTGATAGACCTGACACCAAGCAGGTAATTATGACTCTGTCATGATGATGAATCTCTAGGGAAGAGAAAGAAATCTCTGACACGATCCCCCGAGAGCAACAAAATGCCACGTGGCCCTGCCACGTGGGTGTGCTTATGCGGCTCGAAGTGAAGACTTCCCATGCGGTTCAGAGTGAAGCTGTCCCATGCGGCTCGAGTGGAATCATCCCTATGCGGCTCAAGAAGATTATGCCCATGCGGCTCAAGCAGACACACCATTATGCGGTTCATACGGCTCATCATATGGTTCAGAAGTCTGAAGGAGGGGGCCACTGCCCAGACAGCCCTGACACGTATCCCAAGTCTTATGCGGCCCAAATTCATGTGGCCCAAATCTCATGCGGCCCAATCTGCATACGGTTCCAGTCTCACCATTGGCTCTCAGGACACGTGTCCTCAGCCGATCAATCTTCCAGATTTAGGGCAATCCAAGATCGGGTCGAATCCCAATGATCTGGGGTGCGTGGCAGGAGAATAAATTTGATTTATTCGCAGATATTAGAGAATCATTATAAGGAAGATTTATGCCAATCAGCATTAATTGCTAATGGGGATTTGGTGTAATCTACCCTTAATGGTTCTGATTCGTCACAACCAGAAACGAACGGCCTGGATTGATCAATCCCCAGGCCACCGCCATTTCCAAGAGCTAATCATTGGCAACCCTAGTGATCACATCCCACTATTATAAATAGCAAGGTGCTATTCCTTTGTAATATAGGGAGAGATATAAAAAAGAAAAAAACCAGAGAAGAATACGTATACACAGAGAGACTTCCCCCATAGTCAGAGAGAGAATATACACAGAGAGAGAGAGAAGCCAGGAGAGCAATCAGAGAGAGAGCAAGAAGGCATTTCTTCGTCAACGACCAAGCAGATCTTCCCCGAGTCAAGGCTGCGTACCGATCGTCCAAGGAGTAAGGCAGAGCGGCCGTCGCTTTTTCGAGCCTCTATCGTCACCCCCCAGAATCTAAAATAAACAATCGTACTTAGACTGCTGTACCTAGGTTTTCGTCCCTAGGTTTTCTTTGTACGAGCGAGTTTGTATTGCGAATCTAAGTTCAGTCCTCCGATAATTGTTCTGTACTTTTACAATCAATGGCAAACACGATAGTGACTCTGCTGGGGACTAACTTCTCCACGACTGAGGAGTTGGTGACGCAATCGGACACAGCCAAACTTGGCTCTACACAACAGAAGATGGTCGTACGCTTCGACCAACAGGCGTTCGAAGAGATGCTCTCTGAAGGTAGCACTGGCCCGGTCCAGAAGCGCACCCGCACCATAAAGGCTCGCAAAGAGTGGAGGCCAAAATCATTTGCTTCTCTGCAAGTCCTTGATGGGGTGCTCTCTATTGCTCAAGATGGCGAGAAAGACTCCCCTGCGGCCCCACTTCAGACCGTAGACAACTCTGCTGTCCCCAAGTCCGGCAGAAGAAAATACTATGATGCTGGACTTGCAGGGGCAAAGAGGAACTCTACGCGATCCGAGCCGCAGAAGAGTATTAGCCGCAGGGAGAAAGCCCATGCGGCTACAACCGCCGACCGCATAAAGAAAACTCATGCGGCCACATCTGTCAGTCGCATAACTTATGCACTACAGTTGCCAACCGTACGGATGAGACTCATGCGGCTATTAAAGTCAATCGCTTGCAGAAAACCCATGCGGACACAGATGCCAACCGCATGCGGTCAGCCTGCACGGTCGTGACTCCTAACCGCATAAAGACTCATCCTACAACAAAAGACAGCCGCATGCAGACAACCTGCACGGTACCCAATGCTAGCCGCATAGCATCCGTCCCACGCTTCTCTCGATCAGTCTTCGACCGGCTTTCATGCGGTCCTGACTCTGATCATTCTCTGGATGATAATCCAGACTCTGTGGTATTCGACTTAGACTCCTCCTATTACGCACCCAGAAGTGCTAAAAGAAGGAAGTCTAGGGCAGCGCAGGCTCATCAAGTCCAGACGACTGCCCCAATCTCTGACTATCGGGGCGTCCCACTGATTATCACGCGGGCCTCTGATGGGAAGTTGTATAAACCACTCAAGTCCAGCCCCGGCGGCAAACAGACAAAGTGGTTCCTCTGACCTGCGTGAGGTTATCCTCCATAAACGCAAGGAAAGAGAAGGAGCTTCGGGGTGTAAAGAGCCCTCACACGGACATCAATGCACCCAGATCATCGTCAACTGCTGTTGTAGCAACGCGGTGGTGACGGAAGACCGGCCATCCGTCTTCCAAAGACTACATCACCCGAGATCAGAAGACGAGGCACCTCCTGTTGTCTCCTGCAAGTCCGCGCAGAAAGTTCTCGCCAAGGGAAGAGGGGAGAAAACGAGCATCTCCAGCCCAAAGGTGTCAACTACTGTAGCTAAGAAACCGTCGTCTAAAGGGTTATCCTCCACTGGAGTATTTCAACACACCCGTTCGAAGATGAAAACTGCTGCGGTAGGAAGTTCGTCGTCTGCAACATTGGGAGTCGTCGGAACTGGGGGTAGCACTCCTCCAAACATCCACGACAATCCGACATTCCAGGAATACGGACTGGAGGAAGCAAATCCTCCGACGGATACAACAGATACCGACGTCCCCAAGGATATCCTAGATGAAGCAAGCTCCGAAGCCGGGGGTAGTGTTCCTTCCGAGTCTGAACCTGAAGAGAACATCCCCACATATCCTGATGATTTCTCGATGCATGGGTACGACTCGGAGGGTACCTCTACCACTCCTTCCGTCACTCCTCATGTGAAGACGGTGTTCATGACAGACAGCAATCAAGGCGGTTCCGGTGATCGCCAGCGCATCGACACTTTGGAGGCCATATTGCACGTCTTGGTCAAGTCTGTAGACGAGATCAAAGCGGCGCTTCCTAATCTGCAGGGGGTGACACCTGGCCAGACAAGCACGGGTCCCCCAATCAACGTAGATTCAAATTCGACGGCACCGAACCCGGGCAATAATCCTCCCGAAGTAACGGCTCCGACTGCGACAGATGAGACCCGAGAAGTAAGGAGAGAAGTTCAAGAGCTCCGAGCCATGTTCCACGCCAGAGAAAACTCTCAAGACTTCAGAATACGGCAACCATATCCTGCTGAATGGAGGGATGTTCCATTCCCACCAAGATATAAGCCGTTCAATATCAACCCCTATGATGGCAAGACCTCAGCAAGTCGGTACATCACTTACTTTGAGGTCACTACCGACCATCTGCCCCATGATGACGCTATCCTGACACGGTTATTCATTGGGGCATTGGAAGGAGTCGCCTTCGATTGGTACCGCAACCTGTCGGACAATTGCATCCATTCCTTCGCTGGCTTCAAACGCCTGTTCTTGGAGAGGTTCTATGAGGTAGGGCAGGACATCACGATGTCTACCCTCATGGACGTCATTCAAGGAGAGAAAGAGCTGACGAAAAATTACATTGAGCGGTTTTGTCAAACCGTAATGAAGTTACCATCTGACAACCCGGACTCCTCCTTGATCGAAATTTGCCAAAAGAGACTACTCCCAACAATCAGTCTCTGGATGGGCGAGAGTCAATTCAAGGACTGGAAGGCTTTTATCATTAGTGCTACAAGTGCCGAAGAACGATTAAAGAAGGCTCGCCAACTGGGATTACATATCTCAGAGGGAGAGAACAAGAGCAAGCGTCCCAGCACCACCAACGACAATGGGGGTAGCCCCTCCAACAATCGGGACAACAGAGGCAAGCAGGCTATGGTGGCCGATACAGCCCAGAAGCCTGAGTCGCAACCTGCGGACAAACAATGGCCTCAAATCACTTACTCTTTTGAAGACGGTCACGTCAAGCCTATCTTGGACATGCTCATACAAGGAGATAGGATTCAGCTTCCTCCACCAAGACGGGAGCCTCGGTCGGCTGATCTGGAGAACCCAAAGTTCTGCCATTACCACCGCTACGTCCACCATGCTACGCACGACTGCTACCAACTGAAACGATATATCCAAAACCTTATCGATTCGAACGCTCTGGCCATCGATTTCGAGGAGGTAACCGTGGCAGCCAACATGGTGTCCGTACAATTCGGCAGCTTCCCTCCAACAGAGACCCAGGACGGGGTTATACCCATCCCTCTGGCAACGATGGAGATTGCTAATCTTCCGCCTGCTCAAGCTGCTGGTCTAGTACCCCTCACTACCTCACGAGGGGAAATCATGTGGGTCCATCCGGACCTAGTCCACGAGGTAACTCAGTCCACTCCATCTTCTAAAAAGAAAAGTGGAAAAGTCAGATCCTGCCATACCACCTCAGCAGATGAAGAGGAAGTCACGGCCGTTGTTACTCGATCCGGAGCACAATCTCAACCTGTGGCTGAAAAACTCGACTGATGATCATCCGCCCATTACCACGGATGCTCCGGACCGGCTCAGCCTTCGACGACCGACAAGCCTAGGCCGAAGGAGACTCGCTTCGATAAATCCCTCCGAAAGGAAACATCTCAGGGGCTGGAGAGGCCCTACAACTTCGACATCTTAGTGCAATTGGCCAATACACCGGCCAAATTGTCCTTATATGAACTCCTGAGGCTCTCAAAGGATGTCCGCACAGCTTTGAGCGATGTACTTCAAAATGCCGACGCGTACCTGGCTCAGGTCAACCTCACGGGAGAAAATCAGCCCACAGACCTCCAAGACAGTGCCTGTACGGGAGCAATGCCCAACATCGTCTTCACTCCACAAGACATGCTCATCAAGACTAATCTACACGATCGCCCATTATACTACACAGGCTACATCGGCGACATAAAGGTGGACCGGATGCACATTGACCCTGGGTCTTCCATAAGCATCATTCCAAAAGGACTACTGCATCATCTTCGCATCCCGATGCATTGCCTGACCCCTACGAATACCGCCATCAGCGGGTTCAATTCGGGCAGGAGCTACCCAATCGGGAAGATCCGTCTGAAATGTCAGATTGGCGATCTCCAATCAGAAGTCACTTGCTACGTCATAGATGCCGACACTTCATACAATATCCTTTTGGGGCGCCCTTGGATACACGATTACATGATCGTACCTTCCATGCTACACCAATGCTTCAAATATGTCGACAAGCACGGCTTCGTGAGGACAGAATTTGCTGACATCGATCCCTTCAAAGGGGTCGAATCTTATTACTCCGACTTGCCTATACGAAAAGTCGAAGAGGCACCTTGAAGGAGGAAATGAACAAACTGATGTTGAAGCAACCACAAGATCAGAAGAACCTCTGACAATCCACCTCCAGGCTCGCAAGCCAGGCAATTCTGCACCCCTTAGCCACGCTGCGTAAGGACGCGATCAGCCTCTCGACACAGGAAGAGCAGTTAAGAATCCGGCTGCCAAGGTCCGGCCAGGTACCGAGACCCACGACAGGGCCACTTACCATCAGATTGCCGAGAGTCGGTCAATCCCAAACAGAGAAGCTCAATCCCTCCGATAGACCTCTGACGATACGCCTGCCTAAGAAAGGTCGTCCCCCGATGCGAGGTCTGACACTTCAAGCGAACCAGCCACCCCTCGCTCCACATCAAGTACCAGACTGGGGGTTGCTAGTCTACCGACAACCCTACGCTCCGCTCCATCAGTTGAACCTCTGAAGATCAAGCTGACTAGGACGCCCTCTCAATCTTCATTCACACAGGGGTAGCCGAAGAGGAACCAGAGCTAGCCAAGTATGTGGCTGCCCACACTGGCGCTCCCTCCGCAGATGATGTAATCCCTCTAGAAAAGATACCTTACTTCATCAATAAAGGGTTATCTTCGAACTACACCGAGCTCAATAAGCTATGTACAATGTATGCTATGGAATACGGTATAGGCACTCACCTACATACACAGGTGACAAATGTGTACACCGCTATCCAACTTACTCCAGTAGAAGACGCTTACCGAATAATCGAGGGAGGGGACCACCCAATCATCTTCGGCCGGACGAATAACCCGCATCCCCTCGCCATGGAAGAAGTCGACTTCGGGTCAGATGTTGGAAGACTGCCTCTGTATCTCTATAGCCCTCAATCCAAATATCTCATGCAGAAACAGGGGTATGATCTAGAGACAACGCCAGGACTGAACTACGGTACTGGACGACGATTACCTTTGAAGACACAGCCCCGGCGGGTAAACCACGGAACTACTATAACAAAACCCGATGCGGTTTAGGGTATGTAACGCCTACTACGACCCCTGAAAGCTCGGATGAAGAATACGACTGGCAGTCACATTCAACCGGATCACCGACTTTCGACTCAGATACCAGCATCGGAGATGTGTTCAGACAAGTCATGTCAGTCAATATGGCATTCCCCGACGCTTACGAGAAAGACGAAGACATCCCCTAAATCCTTGAGCTAGAGCCATGGGCCCAGCAATTAGAAGCACAATAGGAAAAGCGGTTCGAACTGAGAGAACCTCCTACTGAAGATGAGGTCATACAAGTGGATCTCGGCAGCGAATCTTCTCCAAAACCGATCTTTATCAGTAAAAGCCTAACTGACGAAGAACGAGAGTCGCTGTTAGAACTTGAGAATACATTGATGTGTTGCCTGGAGCTATGAAGACATGTCGGGGTTAAATCCTGACATCGCTCTCCACAAACTCAATATACGGCCAGATGCAAAGCCAGTCAAGCAGCAACAACGACGCTTCCGCCCAGGCGTCATGGACGCGATCGAAGCCGAAGTCAACAAGCTAATAGCCAGCGGCTTCATTCGTGAAGAGTAACATCTGATTGGGTCGCCAATATAGTACCCGTCCTCAAGAAGAATGGGAAGATTCGAATCTGCATCGACTTCCGCAACCTGAACGAGACATGCCCCAAAGATGAATTTCCCCTTCCTATCACAGACATCATGATCGACAATACATGCGGCTTTGAACGTATGTCATTCATGGATGGATTCTCGGGGTACAATCAAATCAAGATATCTCCCGACGACGAAAAGCACACCTCATTCCGAACCCCGATTGGCACATACTGCTACACAGTCATGCCATTCGGTCTAAAGAATGCTGGCGCTACATATCAGCGAGCCATGAGTATCATTTTTAGAGAACATTTGTGTAAGACAGCGGAATGCTATGTCGACGCATCGTCGTCAAGAGTCGCCGCAAGGAAGATCATCTGCAAGACCTGAGAACGGTGTTTAACTTAATACGAGCCCACATCTGAAGATGAACCCTACGAAATCGTTCTTGGGCGTATCCAGCGGGAAGTTCTTGGGCATCATCACTGCACGGGGTATCCATGTAGACCCCGAGAAAATGAGGGCAATCATGGAGATGGGTCCCCCGAGAAATCTCCGTGAACTTAGAGGCCTCCAAGGGAGGCTAGCTTATATCAGGAGGTTCATTTCCAACCTCTCCGGGCGATGCCGACCGTTCACCCACCTCATAAAGGGAGTCTCATTCGTATGGGACGAGGAATGCCAGCGCGCTTTCGATGACATCAAAGAATATTTATCAAATCCTCCAGTCCTGGTGGCCCCGGCCCTGGAAAACCATTCCTGCTCTATGTACGAGCAATGGAACACTCCCTCGGTGCCCTGCTGGCACAAAACAACGACACAGGCCACGAGCAGGCCATTTACTATCTCAGCCGAATGATGGTCGGGCCCGAAACCGATACACCGCTGTGGAAAAGAATGCCTCGCCCTGGTATTCGCCATTCAAAAGATGCGACACTATGTCAGGGGCAAACCATACATGTGATCTCACGAATCAACCCTCTCAGGGTCCTCATGACCAAACCTGGGGCACTCAGCTCCCGCCTCGCTACATGGGCGATATTGCTGTCCCCTATCATACGATCTTCGTCCCGCAGAAGGCTATCAAAGGTCAAGCCCTGGCAGACTTTTTGGCGGCCCATCCAGGATCGAATCATCCAGAGTACACGAAGAAATCCCAGATGAGGTCGCCGATTCAAATACAACCACCCACGATAACATATGGCGGATGTTCTTCGATGGCGCTTCAAGAGCCGGACCCAAGGGAAACATCGTCGTCGGAGTCAGAGTAGTATTGGTCTCTCCTATCGGGCTAGTGATCAATCGCGCCTACTCTCTCACAGAACCCTGCTCTAACAACGTGGCCGAGTACAACGCTTTGGTCATTGGCCTCCAACTCGCAAGAGAACTGGGGGTAGAATACCTTGAAGCATACGGCGATTCGCAATTAATCGTCAACCAGATTCGGGGGACGTACGAAGTCCGCCATGAAGACATGATCCCCTACCACCAAATAGCGATCAACATTATCTCATCATTCGAGGGATTCTTCATCGAACACGTCCCCAGACTCCAAAATATCGAAGCTGATGCCCTAGCAGGTCTGGCTGCTTCCCTAGCAGTGCCAAACCACTCTCATCATTCGGTCGATGTAATCGTCCATGAGCTGGTCTGCCCCAAGAACAACGTTCAAGCCATGGCGAGTTATTCTGCTCAGATGATCGACGGAGCGCCAGACTGGAGATAACCATTCATAGACTTCATGGTCTACGACATCCTGCCCGAGAACCCGAAGGAGGCTACTTCTATCAGACGGCGTTCTCTCACATTCTTCTACGATACAGAGACAAAAATGCTGTATCGCCGCTCCTACGACGGATTACTACTTCGGTGCTTGTCGAACGCAGAAGCCAAAGAAGCCGTACGAGAGGCTCATGACGGTGTCTGCGGGGCCCATCAGCCTGGCCCTAAGCTGCAAGATCGCCTTCGCCGGATGGGCTACTACTGGCCCACGATGGTGGCTGATGCAATAGATTATGCCCGAAAATGCAAGGCCTGTCAAGTCCATGCAGACTTCATTCACCAACCATCCGAATTTCTACATTCGACAGTGGCGTCCTAGCCATTCGAAGCATGGGGAATGGATATCATTGGTCCAATCACCCTACCTTCCTCCCGAGGACATCGCTTCATACTTGCGATCACTGATTACTTCTCAAAGTGGGCAGAGGCTGTCCCACTCGTCGAAGTCAAGACTTCGAAAGTAATCAGCTTCTTGAAGCACCACGTCATCTACCGCTTTGGACTGCCCCGAAGGATCATCCATGATAATGGTCCGCAGTTTATAAGCCACGCATTCTACCGATTCTGCGAAAACCGCATTTAGAATGTCGCTTCGACACCATACAACCCGGCAGCAAACGGGTTAGCAGAGGCATTCAACAAAACAATCATCAAACTCCTCAAGAAATTTGTCTCCTCCAACAAACGCGATTGGAACGAGAAGCTCGACGAGTGCTTATGGGCTTATCGCACCACGGTTCGAACAGCCACCGGGAATACACCATTCTCTCTGGTGTACGAGAGTGAGGCAGTTCTTCCATTAGAGACTCAGATTCCCTCACT